>JAMKCH010041401.1:0-57175 GCA_023653785.1 Ophioderma brevispina
TTTTGCTGACATGCAAACTTTATGACGTCATTGTGACGTAATGCTAGGCATGTTGGTACTCATTTGGTATCAATGGAAAGAGGAGGACCATAGCTATCTATTGGTTCCAAAGTGTCTGTGATGTTCCTGTGCTGTGTTAGGCATGTTGGTACTTCTCTTCCGAAGGGTGGGGGGTTGGTTGCCACCCCCCTATCCATCATTTTTGGGATCACCCTGTATCTTACCTATCCCCCGGTGGATGTTTGTTTTTGGATGAAAAGGGATTTTAGCAAGAAGGGGGAAAACCCTGAAGGGGGGGTGGTAACGAGGGTTAATATGTAGATTTCATTTATGTAATGTTAACCTTCTATCTGTACATGACCTGTCTGAACCTCAAGTACAGCTGCAATTTATTTACAGTTTGGGTTCACTTACCCAAAATCTCTATGAAGAAATAATCAAGTTATGTTATCATATTATCAATATGAATTGATGTGTGAGTTTATATTGCATACCGAAACACAGTTTGTTGCAATCGCTTCATGAGACAGTAAAATGCAGACCTGTTCAGTTAGGAATATAGAAAAGTTCAGTGCTAAATGGTACCCCAGTTGCTGTTGATGTGAAATCACAGAATTACAGTTATCAACCACACCCCACCCATGCAAAACATTCAGTGTTCACCCGGTATAATTCTGCACTTCAGCTTGAATGAAATGACCATTCAAAATTGTCATTTTACCCCACAGAAAAATGGTTAAAAGTAACTTTAATTGAAAGACAAGACTCTCTCACATTTCATTAAGAAATCTTTTCCTCTTTCTCGCTGACATTGTTTAGTTGAAGTGGAGTGGTTGTATAATTAAAACTAAGAATAGTAGTGGACCTAGTATTGAGCCCTGTGGTATCCCATGACATTGATGGCAATATTTACTTTTGTGAATTGAAGCCTCATTTCTACACAAATAAGTTGCTCCTGAAAACAAATTGTATTCATACCACATCTAAATGTAATCTTTATACTGTTTAAGCATATTACTGATAGAATGTTTTCCAAGGATTGGTCCACGTGACGGAACTCATGTATCGCACCACACAGGATTGTACATAGCACCTGTCTGTTTAAATTTCTATCATATTTTTTTTTTTTAAATTGCTGTAATCAATAACACTACTTTTTGAAGTAGTTCAAAAATCTAGTCAAAATACATGTGTATATATATTAGCACTGTTAATTATCTAACTCTTGTCATGACATATTTAAACATGGAAATGCATATTTTGTAATTTTGCAAATCTTTGCTCAGAAATTATACAATCTGGGACGCAAGGAATGAATCGGGGGCTAGACTGTGGTTGGGACCCGGATATTAAATATGGCTAACTATGTGTGTGGGTGGGGGTTATAAAAACTATACTATTATTCTACTCATAAAGGTTTATACTACATCAAATTTTGGAATTGCAGTTCACACATTTCAAAGGAGTGGTCTATTTCTAGGAAAATATGAAATATGAACCTTGGGATATGACATTAAAATGTCCCTTGAATTTACTTTTTAAATACAAGCTTCAACGAGGTATCCAGTTTCACTTTATCTTAAAGTTGAAAATGTTCATAAAATGAACAAAGAACTTAATGACAAACATACAACCTTTACCTAGTAGGATCATCGGACAAATTAAAATTGAGATTTTGGATTTTGAATGCAGAAAATTGCTAGTAATTTCACAATAAATGGATGAACTAAGTTGCTCTTGTGGAGTTGTTATAGCTTAATAAACAAATGCAACCACATGAAATCACTAATTTTGGGGCAGATGTTAGAAGTGACAGCTGATAGCTTGATGGAGGGCCTTTTATTGCAATTAAGTGAGTTGTGGCGCTGTAAGCAGGGATAGAATAAGGCGATTTATTGCATGTTTGACGTAATTTGACACTGTAGAATAGATGATTGCCAAGAAAAGTAGTCCATGAACAGTCAAAGCTTGCTTGCAGAAATTATCATCTGTGAGTCAAGAGGAAAAAAATGAGCATATATATAACATTTTAAAATTTTGTTTGAATATATTTGAATTGAGTTGTAGTAAGGCAAAAACAAAATTGTATTGGAGTAACAGGCCAGTGCAAAATAGGGTAGGGCGGGCAGATTTTTTTTTCTTTTTTTTTTTAATAATGCATTACTACATCAAATCATCACACATAGTCTATGTAATGTTATTAATATTGATACTTTTGACTCTTATTATTGAAAATCTTAAAGAGAAGTTGCCAAAGTAACACCAGAACACAAAAAACACAAAAAATATTGAGACAATCGGTTAAAAATCGGGATAAAACAACTTGAAAAATAAGATTTTTGAAAATCTATAAAAAAAATTAGGGTAGGTATACTTTTGTACAGGGCTTGATTTTCAAAATTAGGGTAGGGCGGGTTACTCCAATACAACAATTTCTTTTTTTTTTTGCCTAAGATAAATATGGGATAAGCAAATTTTGTAAGGAACAAATACCAATGTGAGACTAATTCATTTAATTCCCAAGATCTAAAATTAACCAAGCAAGGGGATTTTTTTAAAAGTAAAACATTCTGTTTGTGATAGTAAACAAGACATGATTTGTATTGTGATTTCAGTAAGTAGTGCCCAAAAATTAGTGTTTGTTGTTTTCTTGATAATATACATTGGCTGGTATTCTGAAAGGGAGACTAACTTTAGACTGGGTTTAAACCAGGGTTAGTCCTACAAGGGGGACTTTTTTTCTTACAACATACTCTAAAAGTGTGCTTTTTGTTAACAGGGCGAGAAAATTTCTCATGGATGGGCTGTTCCAGCTCAGCCATGAGGAATTTTCTCACCCGTTAATTTAACTTTCACAGTATTTTGAAAGGAAAAAAGGTCCCCTCTTGTAGGACTAACCCTGGTTTAAACCCAGGACTAAAGTTAGACTCCCTTTCAGAATACCAGCCATTGAAATTAAAATAGCATTTGTTATGAGTTTGCATTTATTGTGGTTTGCTTTGTGGAATAGTCATTAGGAATAAATTGTCAATGATACATTTGACATTAACCATGAGGACAGCAGGCGGCGACATGATTGTTTGCTTAAAAACAGTTTGCGTTTGCATTTGTATTCACCCTTTGCATGGTTCACCATTTGCAGGTGGAGCTGAACTGGTAGTGGGATTGGGGAAGGGGGCAAGCACATGTATGTGAAATTTATATGGGTGTAAGGCTGGCACTTCCAAACCCAGGGGCATTTGGTGACGGAGGGCTAATAATAGGTGTGTAGGGTGAGAGACAGCCAAAATGCCCCAAAATTGGGAGTTTTCAGGTGACAAATTTGAAAAGTTTCTAAATTTAAAAAAAAAAAAAAAAAAATAGCAAAAATCTAAACCAAAATAGGAGTTTTGGGTTGGAAAAATGTTCAAGATTTTCCTAAAAAATAGGGGAATATGGCAAAAGTGGTTAAAATTTTTAAAAAAATGAGGTCTTTGGGTGACAGTGATGTTGAAAGTGGGAGTCTTAACAGCCTTCGCTATATGTCACTTCCAAGATGGGAGTGCCCCCCCCCCCGGGAGTGGGATAGATAATATAGGTAGGGGTGTTGCATAACAATGCCACACCTGCTTGAGGGGTGATGGGTTTTGTGTAGAGAAAATCCAACCTGATTAAACCATTGGCCCGTATGCATAAAAAGTAGTAAATACTATTTACTTAAAAATGTGAGTATTTACTTCAATGTATATGCATAAAATGTAGTAGAAGCTTTTACTAACAGTTTTTACTACTAGCATTTGCTCAACAACCTTTTACTTGAAAAGTAGTAAATACTTCCATTGATATGCATAAAACCAAGTATTTACTAGAGTTTTCCTAGTAGATGCTTGAAATTCCAAGGTAGCTGCAGAGCTACCTTGGCCGTATACTATATATTTGTGTCGATAACATACCACCTACATGCAAAATGGCTGAGTTTAACGTATAATGTATTCTGTGCTCATTTATTGTTAGTGAAATTACAGGAAAGGTTATTAATTCAAATCTTTGTGAGGTTTGGTCCTCCACATTACAATGCACAAGGCATGTACCAAAAAGGAAACATAATTGTCACTACAAGCCTTGGGCAGATGAAAAAGTCTGTCGATAACTGCGTGAAGCCTATCTCAAGGAAATCTATATGATTTGAATGGCCTTTTTGTTGCAAGGGTGTTCTATAGTCTGACCACAGGGATTTACTGAATTCATAAGTAAATACTAGGCAAGTACTAGCATTTACTACAAAGTAAACGGTTAAAAAGGTTATGCATACCAAATCAGCCTAGCTTTTACTTTTACTTGACAAGCAAATTGCTTTTACTTTTGACTATGAACTTCATGTATTTACTTTTTTTTATTGCTTACGGCCCATTGTGGAGGAGTACCCCCCATTCAATATTGCTGTCACTTCAAGGTTTCCCTACAAATAATGAAAAAACTTGACAAAGATTCGAATAGGTATAAAAAATCACTCTGCACCATTCTTGTAAGCCTGCTGGTGAAAGTATGTCTGTGGAACTGTATGGGTGTGGTCACTCTATGCTAGGGCATTTACTACGGGGTGGGGTGTTTGTTGGTTGGTTAAAGGGAAGATATGCATTATTAGTTGCACAATCAGCCTTCTGGTATATAATGACCCTTTTAATTGTAAAAAAATGATATAGAAATAGAAATATTTTTTTAGATTCTCAAAAAAATATTGAAAAAATGTTTTCGGGAAAAGGGTAGATCACCCTATAAAAAGTTGAATTGCACTCCTGGGCCAGGGTCGTTAAAGTGGCACTGTCCAACATTTTCAATTAAATTTCTTCAATTTGCTTTCATCATAAGATAATCAAAATAATTTATAAATACAATTCTAATCAGTGGTTACCAACGTTTCCCCTCTGGCCTCAAACAAGCGGGACAAAATACACCAATTTATATTTATTTTCATCCTCTTCATTGTGGGGACTAATTTTAGCCATAAAAATTTGGGCAAAATAATTTAACTTGTCCAATTTGCAATGCACACAACACATTTTGCTCACTGTTTCAGGTTTAATTGAGCAATTACAGAGGATGACTTCCAAATATTGTCCCCTCTGGTGGGATGACTTGGGATTTTTGCCCTGCTGGGTCAATGCCTTGGTAAGCCAATGAATACAAAAGCAAGCTAGTTTTTTGTACGAGTAGATTTCAATAAAATGGTGGTTAAATGTTAGAATTCTGTATGGCAGCAGTGAGCTTTACAAGGTACTGGCAAAAACTTTTATCTGTCGTCAATATTGTCAATAGGTGGTCTTTGAGGAATTCCTTTGTTTTACTGGAAAGGTTCATCATTGGTGTGAGCTTTGCAACTCGGGAGGATTCCGGGTCTAATATGTGCAGTAGTTTGAATCTTATCAGGGCCTATACTCTGGAATGTTTCATAAGTTCATTTTGTGTTGGTTTTCAATCAAGCAATAATGAATGTATCAACGTTGCATTTATCATCTGTGAAGTTCTTTTGGAAATTCAGCCTTGAAGGCATGTTTTATTTCTTCAAACTCGCAGGGACCCCTCGAAGGACAAGAAAGAACCCCGGGGGAGGACCAAAGTAAGTCAGAATACGCAGATGACTAGAGAAGTATTAATGGCGGCGGCCATCTTGGCAAACAAAGGTCCTGGTGGCAAACACCAAGCCATCATCAAACATAACTGGAAGTTCCTCAGCATATGAACTCTATTGCAGTTCATCAAAGCTGCAGAAGATCTTCAGGCTAACAATTTTGGGTCTCTCGTAGCTGTTGTAGCAGTACTGAGCCCCGTTATCCCAGCAAAGTTTTTATCCAAGAGCACCTGAAGAGGTACAAGATGCTCTACAGAGGAATCCCGACTTGTGTTCAGTGGAGGAGCTAGTATTTAATTACCTCACACCGCTACAAACCACCATTCAAAGTCCACGCAAAGGGATTTCATCTATGTTAGACACAAACTAGCAACTATGGGTCTTGTTCCTCAAAGGTTGATTGTTAACATCATTTTCAAACAGGACAATTATTGAAAACAAACCTTTGATATCGTCACCGGGACCCTTCACATGACTTGGCAAATTTCAAAGCAACCAGAGGTAGTAAAAATCCTACTAACAAGCTTTATTTCTAAATATTTTCTAGATCGAAATGTGCATGAAAAACCTTGCATTGGTGTTTGGTCCTTGAACTTGTCTTCATAGCCAATCACAGATGAAACTATTTTGGGTTTTGGGTCAGAGACAGCCAAAATGCCCCTAAATTAGGGCGTCGGGGGAAACCGACTTACCTCCCACCACCCCCCCTCCCCTTAAAAAAACCAAAAAACATAAAAAAGATGTTTTTTTGAGAAATTTAGCAAAAAAATCACCCAAACAATAATAAAATTAATAGCAGAGATTTATATAAGCGCCTTATTATGCTATTAGCCTATAGAGCTCTTTTCACAATACGGGGGTCCTTCGGGGTGGGGTGACAGTGGTTTGTTTTTTTATTTTGTATTTTTTTTAAAATTTAAAAAAAAATGGGATCTTCAAGCTAACAATTTTGGGTCTCTCGTAGCTGTGGCAAGTATGGTATTCCTGCACAAGTTTTTATTCAAGAAGGCATCTGGGAGTAACTGGCACTCTGGAGAGCAACCCTGACTTGTGTTCAGTGGAGTATTCGTCAGCAAAGTGTTACCGTTACCAACCACCCCCATATCAAAGTCTACTCAAGGGATTTCAACTCTATGTCAGACACAAAACTAGCACATTGGGTCTTGTTCCTCAAAGGTGGCTTGTCTGAACATCATTTTCAAACAGATAATTCTTTTTGAAAACAAAATGTAAAACAGTAAAAAAATTAAAAAAATTAAAAAATATTAAAAAAATTAGCAAGCCAAAACCATAGATCGAATTTCAACAGAAAACTTTAAAACATTGTTTCCCTGGGCCAGAAATTTGCATTACTCTTTGACAGAACAGCAGCGATTGGCACCCAAACCACAACTTTCTTTTCCTTTTTTTTGCCTTTTTTTGGTCTAATTTGACTGGACTACATATTAAAACAGCCATCAGGAGCCACACCAACATGCGTTATTTTCTGTACACGAGAGACAATGGAATCGCTGTGACCTCAATAGCTGGTGGAAAAAAAAAAACACTCTGGAAAAATTTAAATTTTTTCAAGACAATCATGTTTCGCTACCACAGGTGTTAAAACTGTTATGCATAGAGTAGACCAATGATTGCATGGAGATTTTTTTTTTTTTACAAGTAGACATCTGTTGGACTTGATTGCACACTGGCCATATATAGAACACTGGGATGACATGCCTTTGTTTCCCCTTTTTTAAAACAACAGAGGGTAGTTATGGCAAATGCATTACACAACTAAAAAAAAACATGGTTATGACCCTTTTCATTGTCCCAAAATTTGACCCTCATCGCGGGAGTAGTGTGCCATAGTTGCCTACTTTACCACGAAGGGAAATGACCATGCACATTGTTTTTAGTTGTGTACGGCTCCATTTTTGGTGATTCCCTTACTGCTGATTGATACAATCAATTGCAAACGCCATTTGATATAGCGCCTTCTCAAACAAGGTAAAGCGCTTTACAAAATAGAGAGAGTAATTACTATTTAGCCTAAAAACATATAGTAATACAACAGGTATGTAAAAAGGATGAACCATGAGGATAAGTTACTTAACATTCAAACTATAAAATAAAAAAAGAAAACGCTGCAAAATTAAATTATCAGTGAGGCTAATAACAAAAAAAAACTAATTTGGAACACCGGATCAACTCTTAGGAATAGATGGAATTTTAGAGCTTTCTAAAAAGTACAATGGACTTGGAGTGGCGAATAGAGATAGGCAAAGAGTTCCATAGGCTAGGGGACGCATTGGCTGAAAGCCCTTCACCCACTGACCTTTTGTGCGGGAAACAGTGAGGGTCTTAGTGGGGGGCTGTATTAACAGGTCTTATATGAGTGTGCAAATCCGGATAAAATTGTGAATTTGGGTAACCAAGTACTTTATACATTGATAATCAAAAAAATTGATGGAAGCACTTGCCACCCCCCCCTTTCATGGCCCCCAGCCTGGATTCAAGGTTACACAGGGGAAAATTTCTAAAATGTTCTATTGTGTTGAAAAGCACACCATGATTCCTGTCTGGTTACAAGGATCAAAAAAGGTATAGTTTTATACTACCTGTGACTTCTAGTTTAGAAATTATGGGTTACAAACTTGAAAAAAGGTAAAAAGTTCAATTTTGGGTTGTACAGGGGTCAAAAATTTAAAATTGCTCCAGTTTTGTAACATTTGGTTCACTTGTTGGTTTTGCTAATAGAATGAAAATGGAATAGTTTTGACTATCTTACGTGTCTGGTTAGTAACCAAAATGTCGAATAGAGTCAACAGCGATTGGAGCTATGATTCTAGTGACCTGTGACCTATTTTTTTGGATTAACGTGAAACCTAAGCAAACAGATAAGGCAAACTATTCTTATTTCAATCCTTTAAGCTAGAGGAAACAATTTGCACCACATATTAACTGAATCAAAGCAACTTTTAACTTTTGACCCATTTAACCCAAATTGACACTTTCCCTTTTTTTAGCATTTTTACCCCATAACTCCGGAACATAAGCCATATATAGTGTAAACTATAGCTTTTTGAATCCTTGTGACCAGACAAACAACATGGTGTCTTTTACACATCCGACATTTTTCAAATTTTTGACCCCTGTATCACCTTTAACCCAATCTGGGGCCATTAAGGGGGGGGGTTGGCAATTGCTTCCATCAAGTTTATGGATTATCAATGCCTATAATACTTGTGTGCAAAAACTTCACAATTTTTATCCGGAAGCACACCGCTTACACTACATCCCCCTGCATATCTTGTCATCTTCAGATCGAAAGCCTGCCTGCCAGGAATATACAAAGAAGGTATTAGGACAAGTAAGATGGCAACTGTCCGGAAATGCCCTTGTAAGTAAGAGCATAGCTTAAAGACACCTTCACTATTGGTAGCCAATGAGCTCTTAAGGAGTGGTGTGGCTGGTGTCCTATCAAATCTGAACACCAGCCTGGCTGCTTTATTCTGCAAATCTGAAGTTTACTCCGATCTCTGGCCGCCTTTTCCATACAAAGTGAATTGGCATAGTCATGCGAGTATATTCAGTGACGGACGCGATGATGACAACTCTCAAATGTGATAAATCGGCGGATCCGGTAAATATTGCGAAGGTGGAAGTTAACAAACTTAATGATGACCTTTACATGTTCAGTCATAGACATTGTCTGCTCAAACCGACACCAAGGTTTCTAATTGGCGAGGACTGGGGAACATCCCCTTTCCTGACCCTGATGGTAATATCTTTGAGGCGACTTGTGTAATAGGATGAACATGCGATTGAAAAATTCTGTCTTTTCATCATTCAATTTGATTTTGTTACAGGCGTCATCCACTCACTGATTTCCTCAATACAAAAAGAGAGTCTTTTGACAGCATGTTTGGCATCACCATCAATCTTAGGATCAAATGTCAAAATAGAGCTGCACATCATCAGCATACAGTGGTAAGCAATATTGTGCTTCCGGATGATTGTGCGATACAGTATGTTACATTATGAAAAAGAGGGGCCCGACCACAGAACCCTGAGGAAGACCGAAAGGGAGATTATGCTTGTTTGAAATTGCATCCCAATTCTCACACGAAAAGAGGCAGTTCTGCAGTAATACAAGGGTGGGGTCTATGTTATCTATTCTCTTCACTTCTACCCTATGCCGAATCCACTGTAAGGCTGTACCTTGAATTTTGAAAGTATCACTACCTATCCAAAAAATGGCATGATCAACAGTATCAAAAGCTGCAGAAAGATCTATCAGCACAATAGCCACTGCCTTACTGTTGTGAATTGGCATTGAGGATTCGGTCTTGACACGCATAAGTGCCGTTTCAGTGCTGTTCGTTCTTTGTAAGCTGACTGAACTTCTCATTTAAGTCATTTGAGACCAGCTGATGCTTTATCTGGGCACTCACTATTTTCTCCATGAATTTAGACACTCAGCTAATATTTGACACAGGGCAAGTTTTTGAGCACCTCTTTGTCTAGGGAGCTTTTTGAGAATGTTTCACAGCATCTTCCCGGAGCTTAGCTGGGAAAACACAGTGCCGGATAGACTTGTTAAGGATCATGTAATGGGTCAGCCAGAGTTGCAACATTCGCCGTAAGTAACACCATGGAATGGTGTCTAAGGACATGATTTTGATGGAGTTGACCTAATCACCTTGGTTAATCGTCAACAGTGACTGTATTAAACTCATGTTATGGGGAACGGTCTCATCAGTCTTGTCCTGCTTGGATCATTCATGCGAGTTGGACCTGGATAATTATCAAGGTCCCGTCTGATTTTTTATACCTTGTCGCTGAAAAACCTTGCAAATGACTACTTAGTTCATTAGCTGAATTACAGTTAGGAAGTTGTTGAGTTTTTGGGGTTGTTTGTGTGTTTGTGTGTCATCAATTTTACTGTTGTTAGCATTTTTCCAATTTTTCTCTGTATAAACTCCTTAGCATGATGAATGCATTTTACCAGTCAACTGCTGATTGTACAGTGTATGCTTCCTGATCGACACGATTTCGTTTTACCCATTTTCTCTCTAAACGTCTACCTTCACGTCTGGCATCATCAAGATCTTTATTAAACCAAGGGGATCGTGGTCTAATCATGCGGGTACGCTGTTGAGGAGGTGCATGGGAATCGAGTACACTAATTAAAGACTCCTCAAATTTACCAAGCGCCTCATCAACTGAGCCCTCACAAAGGTCAGACTGCCAATCATGGATGAATGTCAGTTGAGAAAGAGCCTTTCAATATCTTTTATTTCGATGGTGCACTAGTTCTCATGAGTGAGGATTTCTGGCTGCTAACGTAGCAATTAATCAAACGATGATCAGAGCCCAGCCTTATCTGATTGGCAATGAATAGTTGGATGATCAAATTTCTGTTTTATGTGGATATTGAACTTTTCTGTTACTTACAATTCTTCTATGGTTGTAAACAGTGACCCAGCATGTTGAAGGTTAATCCAAAACTTAAATATTAAGGCCATGAATGTCATCAAAGCCATAGTCAAAATCCAACCCATTTTTTAAAAGAAATTATTTTACATAGATGTATAGATAGTCGTGTGTGATATGATGCTCCTGAGAACCCCTGTAGGCATGTGTGACTTAATAGATGTGTTGTCAGTGAGATAACAGATATAGTTCATCGTAGATTAGAGCAGATAGGCTGATATTGAGATATTTTATGTCCTTTTTCATGCTGTTACTTGGGCATTTAAATAGAATATGACAATTAGTTTTTACTTTTTTTTATTGAGAACTCAATCAGCTATTACTGTTGTGATTATAAATGCAACTTACAGCAATAATGAGTTGCTGGTATGTATGTTCATAAGTGTTAAGAGTCATTTGTGAGTATGCATGCATGGTAATTACACTTAGGACTAATGGATATACTAATAACCTTAGTCATTATTAGAATAATGGTTAAGTTAGTAAAGTGCATATTGCTTGTCAGATCTGTTTTAAATTACTCTGTTTAACATGTTGTACAATATTATAGTGATTATGATTAGGCCAAGAAAAAAAAAACCAAGTTTGTCTCAGAAGACCGCGCACATATTGTTTAAAATTGGTCTTTTAGTGCTTTTTATTTTAGGGTTTTACTTGATTTTTTAACACATAAAAACCATGCCTTTGATGCCCATTTTAGCCCACAAAGCATTTCAAATGTACTTCACCTATTTATAAAGATATAGATGTAAAATAGGCAATATGTGTTGGCTCTGTTAGTATATATAATATAAAGAAATGATTACTGGCAAAATGTTTGTGTAAACAAAAAATGACCTTTGATGGAAGATTGCTGTTGCAGATCCAAGTTTGCTTTAAACCATGGATGTCATAATCATATCATATTTTATTTCCATGTCAATCAATGATACAATTAATTTACAAGCATATAAAGAAACAATACAGAATAATTTTATTGACACGGAGGAGCCAACCAAAAGGCCAAGGATGGCCAGAGGTGGTTGACCCCTTCGGAAATGTTACAACTATGTGTAGATACCAAATAAATATATATAAGGAAATGCGACAATTTAGTCAACAGTAAATAACCAACATTGTGTAATTTACAGAGATGACCTTCTTATTGATATTGCATAATTATGAAGGATTTCAAATTATACTTTAAACATTTCAGATTTTGGGCAATTTTTAAATCACTAGTCAAACCATTCCAAAATACTGGTCCCCGAGAACAACTCCTTTTATTCAAATTGGTTTTATTTCTACTTAATTGGTAATCGTTTACATTTCTTGTAATATGGGAATGAATGGTGTAGCGTTTAGCAAAATAGTGGTTAAATATACAAGGAATGTTTTATATATAAAAATACAAAGGTTGAATTTAAACAAGTCATAAATATCGAGTAATTTAAGTCCTTGAACAATGGTCCGGAATGTGCTCTGAAATGAGATAGACATATATATCTAACAGCCCTTTTTTGTAATTTTAATAGTTATCTAAGTAGATTTTGTGTGTGTTTCTAAAACAAAGATCAAAGGTAAAAAACAAATTAAAACTTGTTAAAAAAAATGAACAATTAATACAATAGAGAATGCTTTTAGAAACAAAATATTTTAACTTATTGAGAATACCAACATTACGAGATATGTTATTTGACACCGATTCTCTATGATATTTAAATGACAAATTTTCATCAAGAATAATTCCCCAAAACGTTGTCTTGTTAACTCTTGATAAATTACAACCATATAACACCACATTAATATCCATTTTGAATTTGAATGTTTTTGTTTAGAGCAATTAATTCTAGTGAACTTCTTAAAAACTGCAAGTTGTTCATAATCAAGTTGCAAGTACAATTTTAACAGCTGATATTAAGACAAAATGATTTTTTTTGGGTTGCTGAAAATAATTTTTCCATCGTAATCATGATTACTCAACATTAAATTACGTAACAAACAGTCTTATTGTTTAAAGATGTAATGCAAATGCTACTGTACGACCCTTCCACGCAAGAGTTGCCACAGCAGGAATTTCACCACAGATTTGTTCAACTATTCAACATGTCTGTAGGACAATTCAAGGCACATCTTACATAGTCAATATAGTTAAAATTTCTGCCTTGAGCGCGTATTTTGTTTATAGATAACTGATTTTTTGTATATCATATTTTAATTTCCTTTGTGTTACTTATTATAGTAATTATAACCATGTAAATATTGACATGTTACAAGAGCCTACTTGATACTGAAGTAGTTTTACTCGCATAAAGAAATAAGGAGTGATAAATAAATGTTTGGAACCTTTACAAGAAATTATGCTGTTGTGTCTCTTCATTATACCAAGGAGGTATTACTTATACCTACTCTATACCAGGTATAGTTTTTAATTCATCTATTTCCAGAACTGTAACCGAATCTCATACTGAAGTGGTTTTCGCATAGCTGTACATATGATCATTTATCTTTATGCATTTCTGTTCTTATTTGATACCATTTCTCTGATTTTGGAAAACCTCAACCTACTGATATTTCCTTGCCTTGGTGAAATCGCCTGATAATTTCTATTTCTATTTGTTCCATATTGAAGTGGTTTTGCATAGCGTGGATATGGTCTTTTCTTTAATATTATTTCCCTTCTTATTTGATATCATTTCTCTGATTTTGGAAAACCTCAACCTACTGATATTTCCTTGCCTTGGTGAAATCGTCTGATATTCTCTATTTCTTCAACTTTGCAGGAAGAGGCATTCAAGAAAGTTTGCCAATAGCGGAGGTCGTTCATCTGCCCATCTTAAAGATCGGGAGGTCATGTCGGCATCTACCACGGCAGGTCAATTAATACAACAAATGGAGTAGATGTCCTGATTTTCATTCAATTGCCACCTCGCAATTCCTGTTAGCCGCAGAGCATCTTCAAGAAATCGGCATTGGGACTTATGTTACCATTAGACGGAGTGGATGGCCGGCGCATGTTTTCATCAAGAAACCTCCCGATGATGTGGAAAAACATTTGGAAGAAAATGCTGATCTGTGTTCTCTGGAGTATTATACAGAACGATACAGTTTACCGATATCGGGAAGTGTTTCTGCTACTCTGCTTCAGACGTTGGCGGATTTGGGCTTATATTTTGTCACTTAAAAGAATGGATATTTACCAGTCTACCTTTTCAAAGATAGGGGAAAATGTAATGAAACATATGAACTGTCTTTTTCCAAAAAAGACAAACGCACACAAAATAGACTTGACTGCCGAGCAATCACTGGCAGTATCCATGATACAAGATAACTAAGGACTGTAGTGAATTTATTGAAGGAAATCGCATTCCCTGTCTTAGGCAATTGCAGACAGTCTGGGATGTTGTATCTCATTTCTCTTGAAGACTACTCATTTATCAGAGAGCAGAAGACCCAAGATGCATGGCATGTTTTTTTTCCTTAAATGCTAGTTTCATGATCCACAGCCTCGTCCCACCAACTGACCTAAAACAAATTGAATATTGTGTCATTAGACAATGGCCTTAATATTGTATATGTCATCCTTGTGTGGGGAGAACAGGAAAGACAGTATAGAAGATAGGGGACAGGTTAAAAAGGAAGGACAAGATGGACAACAAAGTGCCCAAATATTGTATTTTGACAGAAATTAACTGTGTGCATAGTGGCCTATGTGATATTGTGATACAAACATTTGCTTGTAATACCAAAACACACAATTGAAATCAACTGTATCAAAAGCTTTTTGGTGATCCATTCACATAACAAAGGGTGCTACAAATCACATGCACCCTCCTTTGAGGAAATAAGGATTCAAAGATCCATCTTTCAACAAGACTTAATGATTAATTTCTAAAGGTGCAGAGAGTATTAAGAAAGCTGCAGGGACCATCAAGATCCATCTTAGTTTACTAGCACTGAGTTAGTTGGTATGTGCAAAATTCAATCTATAATACCCATTGGCCTATTTTAATATACGTAATGTCAAACTAATATCAAACAACCATGTGCTGTGACATTCACCTTGGACGGACCGTTTATGTTTGTCTCATTAGTCTCTCTCTTGATTCCAGAGAGATGTTACGATCATGGCAGGTGTCTGTAATGGAATTATAATTTAAATAATCCCTGCCCCAAACAATGACAGATGGTGTTTCTACACCAATTCCAATAGTGTAGTTCTTCTATTTGAACTGCTCACAAAAATAGTGGGAAGTACAGAACCAGAGATACTATAGAGAAAGGACGATGAAAGCAGTGGGGCGCCAGACCTCTTTTTCTGGGGGTGGCAAAGTGGATAAATTTGGGGGCAAAAATTAAATTCTGGGGGGGCAAAGTATCAAATATTTGGAGATTTTTAAGCAAAATCGCTGATTTTCCCAAAAAATTTGGTGATTTTGGGCCCAAATCACCCGAAGTTTCCAAACAATACCCTCATTTTTCTTTTTGGCGGGGATGGGGGGGGGCAAGAAAAAAATTGGGGCAAAAGCCCCCGCCCTGTGGCGCCGCCACATGAATTAAAGGAAATAGAGCCAGGCGTATATAAATGGTAATCAATATATGCATTTAGAACTCATGAAGTTTTCATATGGGTTCTGAAAAGTTACGGTCTGCTGTAAATGACTTCATTGAGTATATCTGATCAACTTAATCAAGCTCTTGACATGAAATTTTGTGTGTTGTACTGTGGCAACTACCCAGGACCTTTTTGTGGCATAGACCCAAACCCAGAGGCTTTCATTAACATACTTGCGTGGCTGGGTGTTTACAACATGGTGCAACATAGGGACTTTTAACTCCCATGCCATCAGTGGCATTCAAAGTCAGTCTATCCAAAGGGCTGAAAGTCATCCCGCCAAGGGCAAACAACTCAAGTTGTCCCAGTAATTTCCTCCACCAATTCTGAACAGGTCCAAATGTGCATGAAAATGCCCCCTTTTATTTATTTGGGCCAAATTTAAGGCTAAAATTTGTCAAAGTTTCCCCAAAAGAGGGAGATGAAAATGTAAAGTTTGGTCCATTTTGTCCCACTTTTGTGCCAGAGGGCAACTCCCCCCCCCCCCCCCCCCTTTTTTTTTTTTTTTTTTTTTATCTACTGTAGCCATTTTCAAATCTCTTCTGTAAACCATAGACATATTCAAAACTAATCTGTTCTAATTTGTTTGTGCTAAACATTGTTTACTTGTTTTGTGAGGTTTCGTGCCATGTGGCAAAGGCTGAATATTTGCAAAAAGTGACTACCAACCCAGAATGATTTTAGTATCATGAATAATGGAAAGAAATGAATGTATGTAGTACAGCGTATAGCAACAAACAGTTGTAGAATTTTATAAATAAATGTGATGATGATACATTAGACAAACTTGATTTCTTATGTAAGCTTAATCTTGCTTTTGTGGATAGATTTGTTAACACCCCCTCACAACAACTGAGTGAAATTGTTGCCTCTATCATTTGATGGCCTGTATTTAGGTAATCTACAAGATTGCCAGTATCTGAGGGTTTTTTTTTTTATTGCCTCTAATGGATTTGTGATGGATATGTTCACAGCTGTTGTCGTCAAAATTTTGTGATGTCATGAAGAAAGGCCAGTTCATGAACAGAGCTGAAGGTGCTGATATGAATAGAAATGAAATGAACTGAAATTTAGCAACTTCAAATCAACCATATGGGTGCAGTCTCTCCACATTTGGTGGTGCTCAGCAGTCGTAGCTACCATTTTAAGGTGTTCAGTATGACCTGGCTGGGATTCAAATGTTTGACCTCCTTACCGTGAAGCAGATGTTTTAACAACTAGGCTAACACATTGGTTGGATGAGCTTCACAGAAGTGTCATCTTGTGAAGAAAAGCCCTTCTTTATAAATTCAAACTTCACAATACAAACTTTCTGTCTACTTTTCGTATTCCACGTAGCTCCACATGTACTGACCCCAAACGTTTAACCAATACATAAGACATATGCAGCGCCGTACTGATGCGTCCTATCTACAGAACCAAAAGTGCTAGAATTTTTGTCGCAAGTCCTACGTTCTTCTAGCATATCTACAGTAAATATATATTTTTTTCTGAATATTTGAGGGGAACATAACACCCGCAAGCCTCCATTTACACTTAAAATTTAACCAAAAACATCAGTCGGAAAAGGCGTGCAATTTCGCATTGAATTTCAATTCTACAAGACTTGATTTCGACTTCCAACAGCAAAACCGCGTTATGCCGCTAACGGATCATCGCAGATTTTTTGTCGCAGGTGCTAATCCAAGTTAAAAGTGTATACTTACTGGTTAGCCTAATTTTTCATTTAATAATAAGATAAAGCCTATTTAAAGCTGAAAATTTTAACCAGGTTTTGTCAGTTTTGGAAGTGGAAATCTTCTCTGTGTAAGACCGAGCGTTCACTTTGGGGTTCCAAACACAAAGTCCAGTGAACGCGAAAACGTTCTACACAGAGCTTAATCTGAAGGAATCGTAATTTCCTCCTAATTTCACTGTGTGTAAAACCGGTGCTCATATTTTTTGTCCATTTTTTAACCGTTTACAAAACTCGACTTTTTGAGGATATTTGGATATATTATTGCATTATGTGGATAATCTTTCTATTTGTGACATCTGCAAACGTGCTCTAAATGAGGCTTTTAGATTCCCCAATCCATACTAGAACACTTCAAACCAACTGACCTGTTTTCACTTCGTGGCACCCTGGCAAATGATTCCGGCAAAATGAGGTCTATCGTTTATGTTGGTCTATTTCGCATACCTTAATTTCGTGTTTTTATTTTACAAACAAACTATAGGAATTAAAACAAATGAACAAATAATTTTGCCTACAATAAATGGTTTATATACATTTATAAACTTTTGACACTTCGAAAGATCGCTAATTGTTTTCAATTAGCGTAAAACCGTATCAATCAATCAATCAACATACGTACACGATGTCTCGCCCAAGAGCCTTAGGTCATATACCTCTAAAACCTGGAATAGCTCATAACCAGCTGAATTTTTCAGGATAGGTCCTACTAAGAATTATGAGTAGAATAACAACTAAAGATCCCCCGAAAAACCTCCTGGAGCTCTCTCCAAAATTCCAAGATGGCGGTCAAAATGGACTGCCATTTTTCCAATTTTAATTGTATCTTTGCAACCAGACAAGTTGGAATACAATAAAGTGTCCCAACATATGTTTTAAGGCCCACAAGGAATACAATGAAGTCAATTCTTATATTTGAGAGGTTTGCAAAACTTACCAAGTCACCCACAATCAAGATGGCGGTCAAAATGGCCGCCATTTTTTTCCAATTTTGATCGTATCTTTGCAACCAGACAAGTTGGAAATACAAATAAGTGTCCGAACATAATGTTTTAAGGCACAAGGAATGCAAGGAAGTCATTATTTTGAGATTTCAAAACCTTACAAGTACCCAAACTCAAGAATGGCGTCCAAAATGGCCGCCATTTTTTTCTAAGGTATCATAACTTATATTGCGAAATTAGAAATACAAATAGTGGTGCACATATGTTTTAAGGCATCAAGAATCTAATAAAAGCCATTTTTCTAGAGTGCCCCAAAACTAATTGCTAACCAAAAAGACCACCTTTGTTTATCTTATCTAGTTTATCCTCACTTTTACCACCAATCATATTAGAAATAACAATTAGAGCCCTAAAACATAGATTTAATATACAGGGAATCTAAAAACCAATTTAAAAGCCCAACTCCATTAAAAGGGTTCATGCCTATTTTATCTGGTGCAGCCTGAAAACAGGGAATCCCTCGCTTTAGCCCGTTGTTCCCAGCTTTTTGCCCGCCATTGTACCTTGGCAAGTGACAAATATATACTTTATTATGAATTGGATAGTAATGACTATGCAAATCTTATGAATGTCACTAACTTTTAACCTTGCTTTTCCATTAGAGATTTTGAAATATGAACACATGCCCCTTCATTTTAACACGGTATAAGTGAGAAAAGCTGCCTAATAATGGGTGTTTTGCTTAGCCCAGTTTTCCCAAAATAGTCCTATCTGCATCTATGGTACCATTGGTCCTGATTATTGGGGAAAAGAAAATGAGGGTTGACATTTATATTCCTTTTCCAAGATGACTTGGCAGCTTTTTATATTAGGCACAGACACGGTTATCTACATTTTAGTAATTTTTTTATTAATTTCACACTGGGTTTTGTCTCTCCCTTGAACTGGTTTACTCAAACAAAGCTTAGATAGGCATGCCCCAACTCATCTAAAATTTATGTCCATCTACGCTACATGTCAAGCAAATCCTGAAATGTCTTAACATGCAACATACTGCCCTGTAATAAAGAATCTGTTCTTCGGCTGTTCCTCTTCTCCTTTTTTTTCATCTGTGTCTCACATTCTTACTTTGACAGCCTCTTTGGCATCTTGATGGTCCCCACCTTTATAGGTGTGCACTAGACAAGATCACATTAGAGATCTTTTAAAGTGGCCTTTAGGCTTTTAACATATCAGAATACCACTCACATAGCCTGAGGGTGTATCAAATCAAATCAAACCGTTACCCAATCAATTCCTCACTCCTTTAACCCCTCATCTCCGTAAAGCCGGCAGAAGCAGATGTACAGACCACGTTATTTGGTCTCAACCACTCTACTATAGCATAGGCCAGACGACTTCAGTTTTATTTGTTATCGGTCCGGGTGTCATGTTGGTTTGTATCTGGCGACTACTATTATCTCACTACAGATTGCTTCACATATTGGTCATCACCACTCCTTTAACAGTCTTCAACATCTGAATTCAGCTGCCATCCGGAGAAACCTTATAGAAATCATCTAGTTTCTACATACGAACGGCTTGGGAATACCTGAGTCTTCAGTCTTCATGATCTAACTGCTGCTATGATACAGTCCCTGGCATCGAGGTCCCTAATCTCAGCTACTCAATCACGCCTTCCCTGGATTGCAAGCTTGTCAAGTTCTATGCTGCTCATCCAAGACAGACCTTTTTGTCCCCTGAGACATCAAATGGGTTAATGCAGTAGAAAGCGCAAAACTTCGAATGGTGTCCCACAAGGTTCCGTCCTGGCCATCCCGTCCCTTTCAACATTGTACAATCTCAGAAATGCCCAAAGAAGATTGTCTTCGCAGTATTCCTTCGACGCAATGAATGGCCAACTGGCTGAATGCGGATTCTTCTGATGGCCTTAGAAAATGGTGTTTGCAGAAAGACCTAATCACGTAACCATTCTTCCCGATGACACCTTTGAAACTCACAAATCCAAGACCGTCCAGCTTACATTTTATACCTTGCAAAAATCAATGGCGCACAAAAACAAAACCTACCATCACTCTAGCCTGGAGATAAATGTCACACGACTCAAACAACGAAGTACCTTGCTGTCATAATGGACAGCAGCTTACTTTCCATCACACACCAAGGCAGTCGCTGCCAATACGCCGTCTCGTGCCAATCTCCTCAGAAGGCCTCAGCAGGACTGAGATGGGGTGCATCTTTTCGACACTTTACCTATATCAACTGTTGTTTCGGCATACCTGAACTGACTTTGACTACACTGCACATGCACCAATAATAGAGTCCACAGTGTACATACATAATACAAACAGTACAATATTTCCTATGTGGCCGCCTTATCCTGGATTTTTTCAAGCGCATTACAATGGCCTTTACACTTCAAACTTATGATTACAAACAAAATAAGCACATGATAACTGCTAATATGGCAAAGACAAATGTTATTCAATGGAAAGAATGGGGATTTGAGGAGTTTTTTTTTTGAAACTGTGAGAGTAACGCCTCACGAAATATTGCCTGTGAGATCATATTCCACACACGGAGGTACCATCAAACATGAAAGCACCTGATCCCCGAGGCAGCGTTTTTGTATTTGGAATGTGAAGTCTAGTACTATCAAGAAGGATCAGTAAACGGTGACTGGTATTAAAGAATGATACAATTTAATATGCATCACATTAAATAGGTTGTGAGCTAAGCCCTGTACACCACTGATAGATGGATTGGTAAGTAGTTGAAAATTATGCTTTTCTTTAACATGAAGCCACACTCACACTTATTAAGATGGATGTCATTTTGAATGATGCAAAGGAAATGCCTTTTTGGCGACGCCTGTAGAATATCTTACAATTCTGTCGGCATAAGCTCCTCTAAACTTTAGAAGGAACTTTCAGATGATCAAGCTCACCAAGAAGGGTGATGACCTGTTTAGCCTAATCCCCCCACCCGCCACTTTGCTTATACCCAATCCATGACACTGCGTCCCGCAGTATCCATCGATCATCCTGGATCGATGACATGTGGTCTGAACAATATTCATCCTCTTTTAACCCCCCCACCCTTCTGAACCTAAAGCATTTGTGTACAAGCCCATCACCAGCCCAAGGACTGCGAAAAACGGTGATAGGTACATTGGTCAAGCTTCACACACACAGAACGGCATGGGCCGTACAAAACACTCCTTTCAATGGGATTGTGGGATAGCCACAAACCATTAGCCCACATCATAGATGACTGGATGTCTACAAGTCTCCAGGTGGAATCAAAACTTATCAACCTGGTCGATGAAACTTCCAGCTGGTTTAAAGACGGACCTTCCACTGAGTTTTTGGACTTAAACGAAAGGACGAGCTATATATAACAACATATTTAGAACAAATCAGACTGCAGATGGTTTACATGTAAATATGGGAAGTGATATAGGCATCCTAAGAGTACTTACTGGATACTTTATTAACAATAGATCATGCTGACATTCCTAAACTTATGGTGCCATTTCCTACATCCTTGATGAATACCTGACACTAGCATACAAAAAACGGCCATCAGTCACATTTCCACACTTATCTCACTGTTTTAATAAAGAATTCTTGGGTTGAGGCACTCCTGCTCAACTAAAAGGGTAGGGCGACATGTGCGACATTAGAAACAGACATCTCCTTCACACCAGACACTTTGCTCAAACCTGATGATTGTAGCTTTACAAGAAGAACAATCTTGGTTTTCTTTATGGAACCCTGACACACCTCAACGTACGTATATGCGTAGTCACTTGCAACATCACTGCCCGATATTATAAAGATGTCCATGATATGAGTTGTGGCAAAATAAATGGACATCAGGGTTGAAGATGCTTCAAACCCTATGAAGGTGAAAAAACTATTGTTACCGAAAACCTCTTCTATATTTTTGTTCATTTGATACCATAATAAGATTAACAAGTTTTTAAGCCATCCTGGTTGTGGCTACTTATGAATTTTTGGACACTCCTAAAATAATGCTTTCTATGCTATAGATTCTCTGGTGCCCTTAAAACTATTGTTTATACACTTAATTTGTATATACTTCTAACTTGCCAACTTATCAAGTTATGATACGATCAGAAAATGGCGGCCATTTTTTGGACGCCATCCGAACCATAGTTTGGGCATAATTGTGAGTTTTGGGAAGTATATAAAATAATGACTTTATAGATTCCTGTGCCTAAAACCATATTTATAGACACTTTGGGTTTTTATTCCAAACTTGTCTGGTTTTGGAAAAGTTATGATAAAAATAGAAAATGGAATGGCCGGCATTTTGGACGCCATCTTTGGATTCTTGGAGAGGCTCCAGGCGGATTTTTGGGGACTTTTATTTATGTTATTCTACTCATTATTCCTGGACCTATCCTGAAAAATTAAGCTTGTTATCAGCTATTTCCAGGTTAAAACTAATGCATTCTGGGCCGAGTATGGGGACGTGCCGGTAATTGAAACGGTGGTGCATGCACGAAAGGTCGCGTTTGCCTTCTCACACAGTATATAGTTTTGAATTGACAATCTGCCACCATCTTTGTGAAAATGAAAGACCCATTTTCTCGGCAAATTGAAATTTAAATAAAACAAATGGGAATGGCTAGCATAGCTTTTTGAATGTAAGATAGTGTCATTGATAAAAATTTCCTTTGTGTTCTCATAAAGGAACCAAACTAAATTTTGTGTATGTTTTCTGAACGGCAGGGAGAGTCTGGGTGGAGGATGCGCAAAGCTTAGTCCACAATCCCAGCTGTCTAACCCCAGGAAACATCATGGCATCCCATCTTGCAAACAGAAGGTCCAGATCATTACACCACTGTACCAAATACAACTGGAGATTCCCTTCCACATGATGACCACCAAGCCGTTTCATGAAGCACTTGCAGAACCTTCAGCAAATCAATCTGGCTCACGCATTCACCTCTTCAGCTTGGTGGGCGCCCAGCGAAAGTAGTTTATCAAATCCTCCCCAGCCGTGAGCCCTCGACCGGTTCTAGAAGCAAAGCCAGACCTGTTTCCAGGATGTATTATACCATTAAGATACAATGACCCTGTTATCTAAGACTGTGTCTTTGAAAGTTAGCTTCAAACTTAGTGAGATTGGGTCTTTAGTTGTCCACCGCCCCAATTTCCTCAAATGAAGGATTATTTCAGTCAAATTACATATGCCAACACAATGTAAATGTGCAAGTATTTGAAAAAAAGAAAGCCGAGCAAGGCTAAGCTTTTTCAAATATGCCAGTGGGCATGGAAAACCACATATGGTTCATGTTCGCATGGAATAACCCAAATGACATCTCTATGACTTCACAACATTTCCATCAAGTATTCCTAGCTAAGCTTGTTACAAAATATTATGATTCACATAAAAAAAAATAATCTTGAACTTACACCGTCAATCTCATCTGTTCAATCCCATGACTCATGTGGATTAAAGACACTATCAGTGATTTTAAAAATATTTGAAATTTGCAGGTAACTATCTTTCCACAGTGACGGTTATTAGTCTGTAGAATTCTCCAAAAGTGCCTTTGTCCAACTGAAGAATTGACAGAACAAGGAAGAAAAAAAACAGGTTTCCAAGATACGAATTCCCCATTCCAATTACGTGTTGTAGTACAATGTCCTAACGGACAAGTAATGAACTAAAATTTCCTCTTCTTTCCCTTATGAGGTTGCTTTCTGGTCTTATCATTTGCAGGGAATGTTTTTAAGGATACCTGTACTTGTTACAATACATTATAAATCTGATTTTTTTGATGATTTTTTTTTTTTCGATTTTCTGATTTAAAAATCACTGATAGTTGTCTTTAATAGATAGGCGTGGATAAAAGAAAACCACAAGAGGGTTTAATGTGGTGCATGGATAATACCATGCCCATCTATATGACTTTCAGTCAACGAATATGACTTTTTTAATTCTGCTCTTTGGCAATATATATCATGGGCACATTCATATTTACTATGCTCAAGTTTTTTACATGATGAATACTAATCATTTCATTAGGTTTTAAGCAAACTCTATATTTATAAAAAGAAAGTGTATAAAAGAATAAAAATAACAAAATTATTGATTTTTGATTTATGATTGAAAAATTAGCATAGATGAATTCGACATGAACATAGACCTCCCTTTTGAGAATACAAGCCATTTGGCCCCGTAATTTCCAGAAACCTGTATTAGTACTAAACAATCCACCGTAATTTTAAAACCTTTAAGCAAAAACGCATTTTAAAATATTTTTAACCATGGCTTACTTAAACTGAAGCTTTTTAAACACGAGTTAACAACGTTTTGTTATTTAAAGACCCTAATTGAGTGTATAAAGGGCCCTATTGTGTTTTTAATGGTTTGAATGCACTAATGTAACCATGGCCGTTTTCCATAGCGTTTAAGGTGGTACACCAACTGGACGAGAATCAATGCCACCATTGCCTGTTGTCAATTGGACAGTGCATGATGTGTACCTGATTGAAACACTACACTACACACTTCCTTAACTAATATCCCTGGTACCTAGTTTTAAATTTTTGATGCATTTTGCCAAGAGTGTAAAATTGCGTTTACCTTTAAACTCCAACTCCTTTCTGGATTACGTTTTTACTTAAGCAAATACCGTTTTATCTTCACATATACACCGTATCACATTAGCTTAAAATCACGCTAAATACCTTTTTCTACCTTTTTGGAATATGGCCGATACCCTTTTAGACCCGGTTTAAAACAGGGTTTAGTCCCTACATGCATGGACTTCCTTTCCATTCAACCTACTCTGAAGGTGTCTGCTGTAAAGGGTGAGAAAAATTCCTCATAAATGGCTGGAATGGCCCCATCCACGCGGCACTTTCCCTTTGTTATTTTAAAAACTTTCTTATTTTTTGAACAGGAAAAGAGGTTTTTTACTCCAATGCTAAGTGGAATGCAAAATGCCCACAGTATGATGTCACCTTCACCCCTGATGAGGTGACACACACTATACCTTTGATCACTTGACAGTTTTATCATGATATAGTCCCCTAGTTTGTCTTCCTCATTTATTAAAGTATTGCGCTAGGTTTTTCACTGACCGCTGGAAACCCCTCACATTTGTCCTCTTAGGGTTTAAACCAACATAGATTTACGCATTCCTGGGTTTACTCTCTGGAGTCAGTCATTCCCACAATGCATGGGTGTATAATATGGATACAGTTTTGGAGGTTTAGTCCATAGTCCCGCTCCTTTGTTTGCATCGTGGAACCAATTGTGATACCATTGACTATTAAGAATAAAGGAACTAGATATTGTTACATTGGTAGACTATGTGTTTTAGAATACTCCCTAAAAAACAAAACCGAAAAAGTAAAACCACTCTAAAAGAGTGAATCTCACTCCAAAAAAGATCCAGCTGAGTGATGCATCCTTTTAAAGTGGGATCCCTCAAATAAAGAGTGAACAAATAACTCTAAGGAAAGATGAACTGATAACTCGTTTTTAGAGTGAATCTAGTCCACATGTTCTTAGGATTTGTTTGTGGTGATATATTGTATGTGTCGGTCATAATTCATAGCAGCGTGAACCATGAATTGAACTCATTGTGGCGCCTCATTGGCATGATCAGTGAGACTGCAATGATTGTGGCAACGCACTCGACTTGTATGATCACGGTATGCATGCACGTGACACAACAGTGCATGTTGTGCCGTTTCGTACATGTGTAAGCCTAGCCTGCCGCAAGCCTGGGGCGCAACTACCTTATGGTGTCGAGTGATAATAACAGTACATAGCATTTAATACTTTATCTCCACACTTTTTGTCTGTAAATGCTATTGAACCAGTGACCGAAACCATACAATATACTCACCCGTGGAGATATCTATGATTCTCACTATTCAAATTCGTTTCAAACCGTATTTGCTGACATCCCTCACTAACTCGCCCTACAACTCAACTTCTCCCGCCAAGTTGTTCGAAAATAATCACGCGATTTTGCGCGTTCTGATTGGCCTATTAGTTCACTCCTAAAAAGAGTGAGCATTTTTCCCCTCACTCTTTTAGAGCTAAAGTCCGGTCCGATAAGAGTTCAGAGTGGGCTTTACTCCGAGAGATTGGGCATTTTTTGAACCACTTCGGTAAGGTGAGCTCCCCCCCCCCCCCTTGTTACCCCGCGAGTGAAGGTGGGTCCCCCCCGGGTTGCCAGTTTCCTTTTCTCGCTCTTTTTAATAGACTAAAGCCACATCGATTTAATGTTTAATTTCAATTAACAACTCGAAATTCCAGAGTGATTTTTTCACGTCTTCCATTTTAAGAGAGTAGCATGATGACGTTTGATGTTTTGTGACATTTTGTGATGACATTTGTTTACCAATACGGGGTTCCTGTATTAAAATAGGAACTAATTCAGCTACCTCCATTCTTGGCAAGGAATCCCTTATTCATTGCTCAACAAAGTGGGGAATTTGGGAAGTCTCCTTCCCAGGAAAGTGGGCCATTTGGAGGGAACTTGGCCATTTGGAGGGAAATTTATACATTAATATAGTGGGAAATCTGTGAGAAAAGTGACTATCTTCCCTGTAAATTTCAAATTTTTCAAGCCTTGCCCTTATTCTAATGGGGAATAAGTGCATAGGCTGTAGTTAAACGCATCCAACTGTTTACATATTGCCCTTCAATGAAATGAGCTGTTTGGTTTTGGATATATTGGTCATCATGATGGACTGGTTCAGATTTGGTCTTTCTTTGCTCATGTATGGATTCATTCACTGGAATTATTTTAACTGAGAAGTAATGATGTAGTTGTGTTGTATGTTTCATGGTGGATAATATACTGTTTTTATACCTTTTACAAGACATGCACGCAATATCCACAAGAGGCGGTGCTTAGCAGTTGATCGCACGGCCAAATTTATGCGCATCACACTTTATGTACGCTTATTTTGTAAAGGGTATTCGGATAAAGAATATAGTTCTGTTTACATTGCATTCTGATTTCTTGTCACAATTTTTAGACTGGATGACACTCATGTTGAAGCAGTTCAAATCTATTTTTCATGAAAATTAAACCCTCTTGAATTTAATATATGTAATAATGGACAACAGAAAAAGGGTGGCATATGTGTGTGAATAAAGTAAATGAAATTGTTGTCACTTAATCTTCTAACAAGTTTTCAATATAAGGGTGCTACATGTTAGAATAAACACTACCTTCTTACCATCACTTTATAATCCTGATATATTTAATATAGCTTTAGTTTTTTTGAGTACTTCTACCATCTGGTGTGGTTTTATCAAACATAGTTTACATGATTCTCAAGTTTGTTCTCTAAGTCACGTTTTACGGAAATTCATTCCCAGGGTGAAGTGGTTGTACTGCATAACAATACACCCATTGCATTGTGGGAAATCAGTTGGTGTATTGCATAACAGTAGATAGAGTTCCAAGGATAATCTGTTGCAATACAACCATTGTATCATGGAAACAAATGTTTGGTAAAACAAACTTCACAGAACAAACCAGGAACTGCGTGTGGTAACAAGATTTTGTACATGTGTAGAAATAGGCATGATGAAGGTGAATTGAACAAAGTGAGCTTTGTGATGTCAGTTTTTGCTATTGCCTATATTGAAATTGGTACGCCCAGCATCTCAGCTTGGAAGTGAATTCCTTATTCCAATACAGAAGTTGCAGCTAGCTGCAAACAACTTTTCAGTATGAGCTGTTTGCATGGTCTAGCTTGGCAAGTTGTGAGTTGTCATGGCAGGTTCAGATTTGGACTTTTCTATCTGATCATGTACAGATTCATGTACAGATTCATTCACTGGAATGACTTTCACAGAGAAGTGATTTACTGTAGTAGTGTCTTCTGCTTCATGGTGAATGATTCTTCAATTTATGTAGCATATACTGATTTGCATGATGGTTTACTTTTAGATTCCTTTTTGCAGTCTATTAGTCTTTTCTCAAACTCTTAATGTAGAGTTCAGCAGATTGATAATCCAAGTTACCTCAGAATTGATTTTCTTTGTTATAATAATTACGAAGTACAGAACAGCTTCAAATCGCTTGTTATTATTTAACTACCAGTAGGAAATCAGATTCATGTTGTTTTGCTTAGGCAGCTGCCAGATAAGTGCAGTTGTTCTTGGTCAGTATACTGACAAATCGCCCCAGATGTGGCTGTTGACGTGCAATCCTTCATGCTCAATTTACTCCAACTCATTGTCCAACAGGAGCTTCAAAGCAGAAGTGTGCACATACACATTGTATAAGGTTGGCTACATCAGCTAATAAAGGAACATTTACAGGCGCGGATCTAGGGAAGGGGCGGAGGGGGCGCGCGCGCCTCCCTGTAATTCTGAACAATCTTGCAAAATCAGCCCATTTTGGACAAATTTCAACCTTCAGCCCCCCGGTAATTTTGACGTTTTTCAAATCCTGGATCCACCCCTGATTTATATAGCTAATGCATCTTTTTTATAAACATTTTACATAGGTTGTAACAAGAGAAGATTTCAATAGCTTCCCACAATGCATTGCTTCCAATGGAGGTTTTTGTACAGGTACTGATGTGGATCGTTAGTGATGAAACATGGCTAAATTGATAGTACTGATCACAAACTTGCATTTTAAGAGCGTTTCATCTCTAACGATCCACATGGCAACCTGTACAAAAACTTCCAATGGAAGCAATGCATTGTGGGAAGCTACTGGTATCTTCTCTTGGTTGTAACTTTATTTTGAAATCTTGACCCCAGTATGACTCTGACCTTTGACCTCACATTATCAAGTTAATTTTGTGTATGTTCTTAACTTGCAGGGAGAGTCTGGAAATGAAGGATTTAAAAAGCTTCGTCACAATCAGGGCCAAATGTCTAACAGAAACATCATGGCAGCCATCTTGCAAACTAGCGGTCCAATTGTTACACCATCTGTAACCAAAAACAACTGGAGGTTCCTCCACATGATGACCACCAAGCAGTTCATGAAAGCAGCAGAGGACCTTCAAAAGGTCAATCTGGGGTCACTTGTTGCTGTACAGCTTCGTGGGAGACCAGCTTATGCATTTGTTAAAATAACTCCACCGGAGGCTCGGCAGAGTCTAGAAGCAAATCCAGACCTGTGTTCAATGGAGTATTACACCACAAGATACAATGGGCCTTTATCGAAGGGAGTTAAATTGAAAGTTAGATACAAGCTTTGTGAGATGGGTCTTGTGCCATCCCATTTTCTCAAATAAAGGAATCGCTGTAAGATATTCTTACTGGTCATGCATGCAGAGTATTTTGTGTTGAAGGCAATATAATTAGATGGAAAATTTGAATGAACAAGGAGAGAAAATTTGAAACTGCAGCCACTTGGTTGATATTTCACACCAACTGACTTTGCCATTTAGGAACTGCACCATCACACAATTTGTCACATTGAAACTGAAAGCTGCACATGGGTGTTATGTGGAAAAGAATGTTTTGGGGAAATAATTAACAGCACATTTAGTGTGGTTTGGTATGTCAATGAAACGGTTCCCGTAGGATTTTGGTGCTAAAGTTGATTTTCTTGCTGTTTTTCATTCAATAGGGACCAGACAGTCAGAAAATGATGGGGTGCAAATTTTCGGACTGCTACCCCCTTCCTCAAGGGGGGAAATGTTACTACAGTGAAAAATTTAAAATCGAGTCAAATTGTGTTTTAATGTACATTAACATCTCCTTATAAGGATTAGAAAAAAGTATGTATTTGCCTAGGTTCCGACCTTTAGTTAAAACGCTATAGCCCCATAATGGTTCAAGGTCATCCTGGGGTAATATTTACCCAATGCTCAGATTTTGTTGAAACTGGTAATAAGTTGTTTGTATTGTCTCACAGGATCCAAAAATGTATTATTTTACAGTGTGTGACATTTGGTTGGCTAATTACGTAGTAAAATGTCGCAAGGGTCCACATGGTCTATGGGAGTCACCAGAACTTACCCTGGATGTCGCAATGGTGATATCAAAAAATCAATTAAAATGCATTTTCTGTTTCAGTATGACACAAGGAATCATTTGACACCACTTTCAACAACATCGGAGCATTTATCCCCAGGGTGACCGTGAACCATTACGGGGCTATACCGCTTTAACTAAAGGTTGGAACCTAGGCAAATATATATTTTTTGTAACCCTTATGAGGAGACAAATGCGTTAGTGTACATTAAAAAAACAATTTGACTTGATTTTAAATTTTTCCCTGTACTAACATTTCCCCCTTGAAGAAGGGGGCATCGGTCCGAAAATTTGCAACCCATCATTTTCTGACAGTTTAGGTCCTATTGAAACCCAAACAGCAACAAAATCAATTTTATCATGAAGATCCTACGGGAATACACACCAACCCACACTAATTGTTTTCACTTTCAAATTGCACTTTTTTAGAAATTGGAGTTATCAATCGTGCCGAGACCGTCCTATAGGGCGGATACGAGTGTGTTATAAATGGACAGTATTCTTTTTATTGTTATTCCTTTCAATGTTTTTAATATTATTAGACAGTGGGTAATTTCGTTTTTTTTTAATTTCACAACAATACTTTGTTTCCAATTTGCCTTAATATGTTTAATTTGATTAGCAAGCCTTTGATGAGCTCAACATTGTGTGAAAATCATTTTTTGTAGAAGTGAGTAATACTGTAAATAGACTGGCTGAGCTAGGCATTTTGTAAAGGAAAGACGCACGCACCGTATTTGTTTGTATGATTGGTAGATTGTGACACAAATGACTACAATGACAGAAATCAGTACAGCATTACTGAGCTGTTCAAGCTGGGTGAGCTAGATTAAATAAAGCTGACATTGAAATTACCAATGTCTGTGGCTGTTTTAGGATTTCAGCAGTAGACTCGCATCACCTGGACTAATGGAACACGGTTCAGGTGCAAAACAGGCTGATGTATATAGTTAGGTCACTCCTGCCACTGCCTTTACCACCATCATTAAATATGGCATCTAGCTGAAACACAGAATATCTTTCATCAAAGATGCCCCCATCATCAAAGATGGCATATATCTGAAACACATACCGTATTGTTCCTAATAAACGCCCCCGGGGCGGTGCATTTTTCAAAAGGGAGGGCGTTTATTACAGTCAAAAATGGAAAGTAAAAAATCACCTTACACACGCTTATTTTCGCTGATTAAAAAAAAAAAAAAAAAAAAACACCTATAAAACTAGATTATTTCACCTACTAGAGAAATTTTGAATTTTGAGTTTTGAACTTTGCATTGCGAAGTTATGCTAACTTAAAGATAGGTGCCCATTTTTCACTCTGTCCACGGAATCACTGTTGTGGAATGTGGGCAAAGAGACTTTGGATGAGTCTATACAGGTACATCATGGCATTCTTTGCTTGATTTGATACCTTTGTATAAACAAAAAATTCAAACTATGTCACTATTCTGAAATCAATACCAAATTATGGAATCTTACACCCAAATTTTGAAGTGTTACTTCATAAATTTTCGCAATTTTTCACATATCTTTTCGCGGAAACTGAGTGCAAATATGTAGGCAATCCTGTCATGTGCAATACAGCCGGTTGACCAAACATTTTCCACCGACTCCTTCATAATCTGATGGCGCGGGGGGGGGGGGCCTACTTTAAAAAAAAAAAAAAAAAAAATATGGCATCTAGCTGAAACACAGAATATCTTTCATCAAAGATGCCCCCATCATCAAAGATGGCATATATCTGAAACACATACCGTATTGTTCCTAATAAACGCCCCCGGGGCGGTGCATTTTTCAAAAGGGAGGGCGTTTATTACAGTCAAAAATGGAAAGTAAAAAATCACCTTACACACGCTTATTTTCGCTGATTACCAATAATACAAACGAACAAGCAGGGGGCGCTGTTTTCGCACCTCCCGAGGTCAAAGTTCCATACTAATTAAACTATTACAACTGTGCACAACAGCGATTATGATACGGATTAAGACAGTCCGGGCCATTAGATCATGTGATTTAGGTAAGCTTAACTCATTTTCTTGAATTGTTTTATCCAAAAATCGTAGGGGGCGTTTATTAGAGCAGGGGCGTTTATTAGGAACAACACGGTATGCCATCTTTGATGATGGGGGCATCTTTGATGAAAGATATTCTATCTGAAACACAGAATATCTTTCTATCAGAATGAACTTTGCAATTGTGCTGTTTTCTGGACATATGCTCCCATCCCACATTGTATTGATAAAAGTCACATTTTGTGAACCAAATTGACAGAGTTTCACTGACCAATGCATAGTGCATTTTATGTACGGAGAGTCTGGAGACATGAAAAGAACAATAGCTGCTGTTAAACTGCTGGGCACTGATGTCACATGTCACCTCTCTATTTAGTCTCTGGTACAGACTTTTAGCTTTTTACGCAATGCCCATGATTGTTTTGTGACACGAAAAAAGCTTAATTAACCTCTGTTAGTTAGGACATCTGTTAATATATGTTACAAACACCATCGTTTTAAAGATATTGAAATTTTATCAAGATATATCTAACTTTCAATTTAACTTTCTCTCAAGCTGTCTTAGTTGGCTGAGTTCCACACTGTAAAATGTCCTAATTTTACCAGATTATACCTTTTAAATTACGGGAAACCCTGAATTATAATTCAATTATCTCATGCTTTATTTACTTATATCTAACAATAAAATTACAATTTGGAAGCACAGAAAAAGTGTTAAATAAACAGTGGTTAGAACAATAATACTACACCATTTTGAAAAAGGATAGTACATGTATACGCTAACCGTTATTATAATTTTCGTATTATTACGTTCTTTTGTAACTTGTTTTTAATGTAAGAATATAAACTATGAAAATTGCTTAACCGTTAATATGTGTTAAATAACATCGAACGTCTTAACAAAAATGCAAATCTTATTTCATTTATTTTTTAAAATAGTTTTAAAAAAATCTTGTAGACTTGATTCCTGCGTTTTGTGTCGCCTGCCCTAAGCATGAAAGAACACATAGGGATCACTTTTTCCCTGTTGTTGTAGTCTGTTGTTGTAGTCTGTTGTTGATGTCTGTTGTTGTTGTATGTCTGTTGTGAACAAGGGTTAACATGGGCCTGTAAATCCTCCTACTTTGATGATTTAAACCAACTTGGTCACAGTGGCAACATTGCATCCCCCACTTGTTGATGAGGTCAAAGTTCACATGCCAGGTCAAAGGTCATGTGAGGTCAAATTGTAAATAGCTAAAATGTAAAATTGACCTCATTTGTAAAGTTGAAGTTCAATTGGAACCATAACTTGAATCATAGGTGCAACATGGGATCCCTCTTTGTTGAGAGGTCAAAGGGCACATATCAAGGTCAAAGGCAATGTGAGGCCTATCATTCACAACCCGCTACGCAGGCGACACATGCGAACCGAGGACCGATGTATTTGTAGTGTATTCTAATTATTGATTTGAATTGGAAAAAGTAGTACACCTATATATTTATTTCACATCTGATTATCTGTAAAGTCATGTAATGTAGTGGATAAGGGTTAGGACTTGTAATCTTAATGGCTCTGGTTCGAATCTGTGCAAGGTACATATGTATTTAGCCTGCTTCACATAATGATTAAGTAATTGGTTGACATTAGAATATATGTCCACGACAAAATAGAAACAAAGTCTTATCTGCCTCACTTTTCCCTTCGTTTGAATTTTTTTTTTTTTATCAAAATTGTTTGGGCCTGAATAATCACTTTTGTTTACAACCATGTGGTGACGTAAATACACGTTTGTATGAGGTCATAGCTCCAACGTGAAAATTGCTGTCACAAGATTGCAATAATGTTTTTAAGTTCTTAATGTTGTTTAACAAGTCAAAAACCAACAATAAGTTGACGCTGGGATTTCCACGCCGTTATTTTACGTTTCCTGCAGTGGGTTTGTATTTTTACGGCTCCAGTTATTTTTTACGTTCTGCACGTTGTGAGTCCACTGCCAGTCAAACCCCTGTTTTCTTACAAGTTTATTTTAACGTGCAAGATCAACTATTGGCAATGCTTAATGGGTGCAGTAATGTTTTTGCTTTAGTATTACATTTAAAACTATTCTTGGCCATTTGAGATTTTTATAAAACAACTACTCAACTGTTATCCTCTCATCTGAAGTCCTAAGTAAGTGACAATGTATAAATGTATACAAGTATATTTCCGACCATAAAGTAATCCATTTAACTGTAGTGATGTTGTTAGTGATCATAGTTTTAATTTTTATAGTGCAAAATTTGACACATTGTTCAAAAATACAGTGGTAAAAATTAGATATATGCCACTTTGTCAGAAACATGAATAATGTAACAACAATCAAAACCACCAATCGAATAACCAAGTATTTTAAAGTGTGTGACCCAATAATATTTTTTATTTGATGTTTTCTCCCCCACATGGAAGCATCATGACGCAAACATTACAAATTTGAGGAAATTGGGTTCTCTATTTGGATATCGAAGCAATTATGGCCCATGGAACTGTGTGTGGCATGCCAGTGTGGTCAACTGCATTTTGGATGTTTCCGCCTCGGTAATACATAAAAGGAAGCATAAATTGCTGGGCTTTAAACTTCACTGGGGTAATTAGAATATTCTTGAAGTTATTGAGTAAAATGTGGGAACAATGTATGATCGGGTCACACTCTTATCAATTTGTTGGCATGGTGTACGTTAGATGCTATTGGTTACAGGGGGGGGGGGGGGGGTGGTTCAAGCCTCAGCTCATGCGCCTGTTCCCAGTTAATTATCTTCCAGAGTTTTGTGTTGTGAGCCATGTGTCAGTGGCTTCTACCAACAGTTAGAAATGACCAGTTGGCCTGGCAATGGTCATATTATTCTAAATGCACTATTGCAGCATATTTTGTCAATTACAGTTACGTCCTCATAATATTTAAAAAGTAGTACATTGTTTTGATTTGGTTAATGGGGATCTCCAGTTTTATGGATGTATTATAAGTTTTGTTGTTCATAACATCTTTAATTGTAGACACACTAATCATTTTTAACTTTGATTTTTTGGTTTTGTTACTGTTTTTAGAATGTTTTTTGTAATAAATGATAACTGTTTAATAGAGCTTGTACAAAATGGCTGACTTTTTTTTTGTCCTTTGATGGGATTCTCACATCTCTGATTTAGGGATGAACAATTTACCCAAGAAAATTGCATGTTTCAAATACTTCGATTCTTAATCTTGCATATGACACCGATGGCGAAAATGGTCTCTACTGTCGCGAGGATGTAGATCTGACTTTGTTATCCGTTTTTCCACTTGATTGAAATGCTAGATTTGTTCATTTCTGATCCTCCGTGAGAGGCAATGCCTAGCTTTTCAGTATTCTCTGCTTTCACATTAGCATTTGTGAACTTGACATTGGTGGTAGATAAAATTGTAGATTGCAAAAAAGTGTGCATTTTCTTTATTGGTAATTGTGAACTTCATATTTTTGTTTTGGGGCTTCCTAGATCATCTTCTTACTTGAGTTTGTTCGGTTGTGCAAAGTAGGTGTTGCAAATATGTCTGCCAGAATTTCTTGTGTGCCTGAAGTGGTTACACTAAGGTGTCAAACCTATTTTAACGTGAATTAGCCTTCCATCTTGCACATCCATTATGTTACGGCCCTCCATCATGTAACTAAGGGCCGATAAGAGGGGCCAAATTTCCCTCTCCTTCACTGATCCATGTTTACCAGAAAGAAGCTGGCTGATTCTGTCAAAAATGTTCTACATTTGCCTGTGGTCCAGATATGTCAAAATGAGATCTACTGGTGAAGAGGTACAGACTGCATTCAACAACAGTAAGTCTACCTTGTAATACTCTCAAGGCCATACTGACTATAAATGAAAAAGTGGTTGCACATCAGTTGAAAGCCAGTTTTCAAAGTATTCAAGAACTTTCCATTTTGATTTAATTTCAGGGCAAACTGCAGATGAAGTTTGGAGGCAGAAGTTCTAAACTAACGGGGAGAAACATCATGTCGGCCATTTTGCAAACCAAAGGTGTGCTTGCAACACCGGCTGTCATCAAATCCAACTGCAACTTCCTCCATATGATGACCACTAACCAGTTCTTGAAAGCTGCCCAAGAACTTCAAGACCTAAACCTAGGGACATTAGTGAATGTCGCTGCAAGACACGGACAGCCTGCTAAAGTATTCATTAAGAAATCGCCGGAAGAAGCGCGGGTGAACTTGGAAGCAAATTCAGATTTATGTTCACCAGAATTTTATGCCACTCGCTACTATGAGCCCGTATCTACGACTATTAATCTGCGGATAAGACATGCAGTGGCTGAAATGGGGCTTGCACCTGAGAGATTGCTCTTGCAGTAGAACTTTAGAAATGTATGTAATAGGGAACTGGTTTAAACCTCGAATTCATTTACAAACAACATATACCACGTCACTGAGCTAGAAAATACATTGAGCCCAATCATACAATGATGATCATCATAAGAATGTGTGGCTTGTCCTCTCGGGTCATGGGATGGGGCCCTGTGGGTGGGGTCCTGTGGACCCAGTCCCCCTGGTTCAACTGCTCTATCCCTTCACCCCCTTTCTTTCCTCCTTGGTTATAGGATAAAGATGAGAGCCCTGTTAGGGGTGTGATACCTCTTCTATATAAGTAAATTATATGTGATGTGATCTGGGAAAACCTGCCACATGTCGCACAGGACAGTTTTGAAAAATAAAGAAAATAGCTTAAAATCTATTATATTGTACTTTTTTGTCATATTTTATAAGGCATAACTTTTGATGTGTGTATCAAAGAAGAAAGAAGTAAACAGTTATGGAAAACTTAATATTTCAAACTCTGCAGTGATAGTAAAAACTCAAAATATAAATTCCCCACCATGTGGCGGGTTTTCCCAGATAGCATCACATATTATATTACCTAGTGAATAGTGTGTGGTGGAGTTTTCTTGATTTTAAAGGGTTATTATCTAATCCTTTGTACTTCAATAGCTATGTAAGATATACTTCTGAAAGTGGAAAAACTATTGTCCAAGCAAATACCTTTTTCTGGAAATTATTTTTCTCCAATATTTGTTAGTGTGGCAACTGTAGCATATTGAATGTTAACCTGTCATGTTGAAATCAATTGCTCAAAGTGTAGTTCTACAAGTATATGAATTTTCCAAATATTTGGAGGGCTTTGGCTTTGTTTTGTGCTTTGCAATATCTTGTGGTGTGGTGGCTGCACATGTACATGCATACATATGATAGATCCACATAGATGCATGTACTTTTCATCATTTGTATGTACCACTTTAGGAACAACATCCATCTGGATTTTTTTAATGACAGTTCCTTAAATTGAGTGTCAAACATCAGATATCTGCCTTTTCCTTCCTGGAAAGTTTCATTTTAGAGAGCTCTACCTCACAATGCAGTTCATATATATGTATGTGGCTCAGTTTCAAGTTATGAGACTTTAAAGTTGTTACTTCAAAGTATTTCATTCTTGAGAAATTAGGACAAAAATATAAAACGTTTTATAATTTTAAAGAGACACGCTTTGATCTTAAATTGGCAAATTCTAATAAGATAGTTGTGAAGAGCTTTAATGTGCTTTCATAATATGATACCTTATTTAACAGCATAGAGGATGTGGTTTCTTTAGGAAGGTATGAAAGGTGGGCAGCTCACTGTTTCTTTAAAAAATGTGAAGTCTTTGCAATACTGATATTTTAATAACTATTACAAACATAAAATAATTATCATATCGTCGCCCGCATCACATACTGTCGTATTTTACAAAAGACGTTTTCCGAGAAAATTCGCATTTCAAATCCGTCGCGACATTTCATGTCTATACAGTAAAACGAAGCATAAAAGAAACATCTAGACTTTATTTTACTGTTTTGAAGAAAACATTTTAAAGTCCAATATAAACCATCTAATTTAAAACTACAATTATATTATCTTAATTAGGATGCCAAAGTTATGTCTGTATGTGAAATCACAAATAATGTATATTGCAAAATACAACCCACATTACGCCGTTGTTTTTGCTATGTGAAAAGCTTGTTTACGAAAGATCAACAGAAATACGTCAAAATAGATCTGTATGTGAAATCATTTATTTTGGGATCGGCAAAAATACAACGCTATATAAAACACGTGTAAATGAATGGGGATTTTAAAATACAACTGTATGTGAAATACGGATATGATGATTTTGAGGAAAATGACAAATATATATAATTATAAACTAATTAATTAGGCATGCTCACATTTTGAAACTTTGTGGATGGCAAGAACTCGATGAACTAAGTAATTAGGCGAAAATTTCGAAAAAACCTAAAAAATGTGAAATACGACAGTATGTGATGCGGGCGACGATATATGGCACTCATTAAATTGTTATCTGTAGGTCAGCATTGTTTAAAAAGAAAGCCACTTCTCAAGAGTGCTGAAATGAAGTCCTGGCCAAAATTTATGCAGATTGAAATCATGTGTTGTTAAAATATCTTCAGAATGACTTTTTTTGGGGAAGTAAGATCTTGAATGCATTTTTTCTTTCATTTTAAAATACAAGATTTTCCTTGCAATCTACACAGACTCTTGTGAGTGTCAAGAAAGCTGACGCTACTACCGTCGCCAAGCAAATATGTTTTCCTAAATAATATTTGAGGAAGTATGTTTTATACGTGACAGTATATAAATGGCAAGTTTGTGAATTTTTACCTTTTATTCATCTTATTACATTAACAAACATTTTGAAAGTTAATACTAAATAGCAATTACCAGCATAAACCTTATTTCCTTGCATTTGATGACACCTTTTTACAACCTTGATTTGAGCAGATTTGATTTTACAGTGATTTTTGTTAATGGCAGTATGAGGTCCAACCATGCTATCTTCAGCCTTAAAGATTTACTTAAAAACGTGTTCTGTAGTAGTGAGTATTTGTAACTCCTGGCCTTAAAGGCCGACTCGGAGATTTCCTGAGGAGGGTGCCCTCAATTTAAAAAAAAAATTGTGTGTTTTGCATGTACATAATGCTTGTCCATATACTAATCACTGTGTGAAATTGCTAAGCTTAAATCGAATTCCTTCATATAGAAAATCACAACTTTGTTATAAAATTCCGGATCTGGAATTTTTGTTAGACACAGTATCCTATGGGACGTAAGACTACACATAAATGTTTACTGAATCTAAACGAAAAATCCGATTCATCGCAAATTTCGGAATTGTGCATTTTAGATTACTATCTTTAGTTCTAGTTGACTATTTTTCATTATTACACACAAAAATAATATTTTGAAATCTCTGAGTCAGACTTTAATGAATAATGTCAGTATAAGTTGTTCTTGTGTGAACATCTTGGTCTGAATGCTTTGCACTTAAAATTGTCCTCAGTTGCTGGATGATGATTGATTCATTGACCATTTTGTTTTCTGAGATTTAAGGTGCCTATAAAGTGGCTGTTCCTTTTGTCGACTACTTCAAAGGCTGAGATTTATCTAAGGAGTAGAGTGGAATGGAATTTGAAAGATTGACTACATGTATTCGCCTCTTCTAAAGTTCTTTGAAGTGAATTACCTGCAGTTACTGTAGGCATTCAGTATTTATATCCTACAGTTATTAAATGTAAAATCACAAAAATAAAATTGTGCTCAGCTCACACTTATCTGTATATTGCTCAATCCTGCAGGAAATGACATCTGACAGATTTAGTGAAAGACGTCAGCTGAATCGGAATTCACAAATGTCAAACAGGAACATCATGGCAGCCATCTTGCAAACAAAAGGCCCCATAGTGACCCCTGCTGTCACCAAGTTCAATTGGAAGTTCCTTCACATGATGACCACTAAACAGTTCCTTAAAGCTGCTGGAGATCTTGAAGCCATCCAGTTGGGAACCCTGGTCGTACTGAAAAGCAGAGGAGGAGGAGCTTCTTCCTCTGTGTTTATCAAGACATCACCTGCTATTATCCAGATGGAACTGGAGAAAGAATCCAACTCAGACTTGTGTTCAATTGAACATTACACTGTTCAGTATAATAAGCCTGTGTCAAAGTCTATATCACTGAATCTCCGAAGCAGACTAGTATCAACGGGACTTGTTGCTGAGAGTCTTCTCAAGTAGATCACCCAAGCTTGAAAAGAGAGTGACATGCATATGTGTACATTGGTTAAGCCTTAGTAGAAATGTTCAAGATGTGATCTGTAACAGATTGTAGCTAGAGGAATCATGTGTTTTTACTTACAGTGTATATATTGTTTGAGTTTTAATGATAAAATTAATAGTATGTAGATATGTCATGTCTCAGCATGTAGGACAATGCTCATTACTATTATTAAAATTCACCAAGACCTAAATTTTAAAGACACTATCAATGATTTTATTTATTAGAATACAGGAGAATTAATCAAAAATCAGGTTTTGGTATTATTTGAACAAGTATGCATGTAATGATAATAAGGCTTTTCACACTGAGCTGGTGATCGATCTACTTTTGCGATCGATCGCTATCTGTAGACTTCAAACCAACCACCAAATGCATTATAATACTTCGCAAACTCTGATACACATATGGCTTTTGTGATTCCTCAAATAAAAGCACATATTCGTCCAATAAATGCACTTATGTAAGAGTCAATCCGCCATGTTGAATTTCCTTACTCAGTCCATTCAATTTCATGAACGGAAAATTCACAATTTCTGTGCAGAAACAAGCCAAGGTGACATTAAGTCATATAATTTAAAAGATGGTCATGTACCTCAGCATTTAAAAAGTCAACTACAACCACTGCCGTAAATGCCTCAAAAAGAAGTATTTTTTGAGAGCAGCAGCTCATTCAATCCTTTCTTTGTGAAAACGTTTACATTGTAACTAAGGTGCTATTGCGCATGTGCGTCTAGTATTCAGAAAACAGCTGCACGTGTCTTCAAAAACGGCGATCGATCGCAAAAGTCGATCGATCACCAGCTCAGTGTGAAAAGCCTTAATAATAAATGGTGTAAATGGTACAAGCAAATATCTTATAAGGCCAACCTCTGCCATTTATGATGAAAATGATGAGTTGTCTCTGTCCACTTAGACTTTTAGTAAATTAGCCGAAACTGCAAACAATACTATCTGTACAATCATTAGCAGATGTCATAAAATTCACTTGTGTTATTGTATATGTTTTAGGAAAAATGCCTTATTTTGATTGAAATGCATTCATTATAATATAATTACCAGTTACTGAAGCCAGATAGGTTTACAAAATGTTCAGAAATTACTTATAAACACTTGAAATAGCTAATTTATTTCATCATTGGGTTTATATTTATGATCCAGTTTTAGGTGTAAGGCTAAAAACAGTGGCCCGTATTCTCAAACGATGTTTAACGCTAATCACTGGTTAAATCGCAATTTAAACGCCCGCTAAAATAAACGCAATTCTCAAAGCATGGTTAACTTTAAACGCTGTTTAAATTTTAGCCGAACATCTTTAAACATGCCTAAAACATTGTTAAACTTAGACTTGGTCCGGGGGTAGTTTAAGGCGTGTTTAACTTCACGTTTTCATCAAATGCCTGATATTTTCAGCTTTATGGGATACTCGTGGTTAAACCAGTTACCTCCTTTATTTCTATCTTTCTTTTCCGAGTCCTCAGTTCATTTCTTCTCGTCCATTTTTCCTTTGCTTCTATTTTCATGCTCGTGTTTATCTGTTATAGTATTGAATAATAGCAAGTGCGGCACAACGACATAAAACAGTTTTAAATAGGTCCGGGCTTTTGTCTCCATCATTCAACAAATTCTGAAGCTTCTTGCGTAACTTGACATTCTTGAAATTTACCCGTGAGCTTCATGCCTTGCATTTACAACTACGGAAGGCATTGTCTGGCATATAAATATTGTTCACGCACAAGTAATGATATAGGCGAAGTTAAGTCACAGTTCGGTGGATGATATTTATGGCGTTGAAATACAGTGGTTAGCTAAACGACTTGTTAAAATATTTAACATGCGGTTTTTTAAACAGTGCGTTTAGCTAATCACAGTTTAGGCCTAACCACCGTTTATTTTAAACATCGTTTGAGAATACGGCCCAGTATGTTTTAAAGATATAGACCGTATTCAATAGCCAGCCATGTTGGTGGACAAGATAGACGCATTCCAGTACTACAATACATTCACCTGTGAATGATCCCTGTGCAATCGCTAAACATGGATCGATTGACAAGTGAATTTATTGTAGTCCTGGAATGTATGCATCTTGTCCACCAACATGGCTGGTGACTGACATCATATTGAATACGGTCTATAAGCTGCACTAATGCAAGAAATTAAGAAAGAATAGGACATTACTCTACTAGCATATAAATCAGAGATAAATGTGTACAATTCATTAAACTACATTAAAGAGTCACTGGCACATTTGAAAAATAGTGCGCCCTCAAGATTTTCAAAATCGATATTTTTGCATGGTTGTAAAGCTTTTATATACAAAAGCCCTCACCCGAAATGATTAAGACCAAATCAGCTTCCTTATGGGTAAACAGAACGATTTTGTAATTTTGCGTTGCCGGCGACACTAAATTCAGCAGACGACGAAAATGGCGTTTAACACAAGAACACGCACGCCGTATGCATGTTTCCCACGCTATGCACACTGTTTGCCCAGTCTATAACCTTTGTGGTTTTAATATCAGTGAGTATGAGTCAAAAATATTCATGTAATATACACATTTGTTGATTAAAGTTATGGAAAACTTAAAAGTTGGCCTACAAATTACCTGGATGTTTTTATCCTCATATCAATGTCCCTATCTGTTTTGGAGTATGTTATTTTTATGTGTAAAATATATCTCTGTTCTTCCAATGGCCGAGACTATCATTTGAGAGCAAATTGAAGAAATTTCATATTTTATGAAAATGTGCCAGTGCCGCTTTAATGTTGGGGAAAAAATCACAAAGTAGTTAAAGGAAGCATTTGAGAAATTTGTCATACTGTCTTCTGCAAATTGACATGCAGTGATGGCAACTCAAAAGGTAAATAGCTGATTGTGCTACACACCAGCACAAGAATAAAAAACAGCTTTCTTCAGGCACCAAACTTTTGACCACTTCCAGTAAAATCTGGGATTCTGGGGATCGGAGAATATATAGGGATCAGGCCATGGACCTCTGAGTTGGAAGGTATATGTCAGATATTGCTGAAATTGCTGTAGAAGTGCCACATAATTGTAGGTTCTAAAGGTGCATTTCGTGATTCCAGCTCCTTCTGTTTTAATCATTGTTCACTAGATATCCTTGAGAAAAACTTTTTCACAAAATTTGAGTTGAAAACCGATCTTGTGGTTTTGTGTTATGAGCAAATGTTTGTTTCCCACGGTCCCATAGGCCACTGTCATGTTATTTCTGTCCGTTTACAAACAGAAACTACAAAATTGTGAATTTCTTACAGATACGACCGAATTTGCACGTAAGATTAGGAACACATGATGCTAACGGTCAGATGGTATAAAAAATCTCAACTTTTTTTAGGTAAGTTGGGGGGATGAGGTTGTGGATCACAAAATGCCCCTTTAATCATATATCATAAGTTACATGAATACTTGTGGCAGCCTAGGAGATTGAAGTGAAAAATGTGGTGGCGTCTTTGCCATTGCAATTCCGGAAGACACTTTAATAAATCTTAAGAACTATATGCATGCCCCCACAGGACGCTACTGTGATTATTATTGACTACTGTATATGTTTACTTATTAACCTTATGCTGACGAACCTTTATCAAATTCTTGTTATGTGCACTTTAGTTGTTTTTCTATAGTTGCAAAATGAATATTCATTTTTGAAGGGTGCTGTCAGAGCTTACCATAAGTGTGTCAGATGGGATCAGTAAGGAACTATGATTGCAGAATTGCGAGTCACATAGGGATTACTATGTGTGTAGTGTGTGTGTCTGTGTCTGTGGTCAAATGTTAACCCTAAAGATATTTGCATGCCGTATGAGTTCCCAAAGGACCACGCTTATTTAACTGGTGGAAAGGAGGGGCGGGTGGGGAAGACGTGTTGGTGACCTTGGTGACCTGGTGACCTTTAGCCAGTGAAAATGTTAACCCTTAATATAGTGCATGTTGGCGAGTTCCATAAGGGCTATGATGCGTAAACCTAGTTAAAGGAAGGGGTGGAAGTGGGGCGACATGTTGTGACCTTGGTGACTTCAGTGACTTTTGGCCCATGCACAAACCGCGACGGCAGATGACACTCGCTGTCCAGGGGACCCGATTGTATTTTAAATCTTACCCTATTTATTTTGTCATTCTCAAGAATGAAGTACGTGATTTCACACCACACAAATACAGCCTGTCTTTGCTTGTTACAGATGCAACATGATGGCCTTTTGATGAAACCCCCCACAATCAAAATAGTGCGTAGATGCCACTAGATGGGTAGTGTCCAGGGGGTAAAAGTTTTTGTTAAACACAGTTGGTAGCAGTTCATGTCCCACAAATTAGTCGTGCAAACAAGGGGAAGCAGCTGCTTAGTAGCTGGATCGTGATTAAAGTGAGGAATCCATGAACATTTTGGTCTGTTCCCATTTGCTATCATTTCAAAGGCGTGGAGATTTTTTCTAAGGAGTGGAGTTGACTGACTTCATGTATTTCCTCTTTTCAAAGTTCTTTGTAGTGAATTACCATCAGTTAACTCTTGGCATTTACCATTCTGTATTCAACATTCATTAAACACACAAGTACACAATTTTACTTTAAAAAATGGGCTCAGCTCAACTTGTCTGTATATGCTCAATACGCAGGAAATGCCATCTGGAAGATTTAGTGAACGACGTCAAGCTGAATAGAATGCACAAAGTCTAACATGAACATAATGGCAGCCATCCAAAAAAAAAGGCCCCATAGTGACCACCCAATGTCACCAAGTTCAATTGAAGTTCCTTCACATGATTGACCACTAAAACAGTTCATAAAAGCTGCTGGAGATTGAAGTCGTCAAGTTGGGAACCCTGGTGGTACGAAAAGCGGAAGAGGAGGAGCTTCTTTCCTCTGTGTTTATCAAGACATCACCTGCTATTATTCAGATGGAACTGGAAAAAGACTCCAACTCAGACTTGTGTTCAATTGAACATTATACTGCTCAGTATAATAAAGCCTGTGTCAAAGTTATATCACTGAATCTTCGAAGCAGATTAGCATCCAACAGGCGTGTTCCTGAAAGTCTTCTTCAAGTAGAAACACCCAAGATTGAAAAGAGAGTGGATGATATTGCAGGGTCGTAGCCGGGGGGGTGCGGGGGGTGCGACGCACCCCCCCCCAAATGACAAAGGTCCGTTTATGATGTTGAAGGTCCGCTTGCCATGTTTAAGGTCCGTGTGGCAATGAAAAGGTTGTATTAAGGGGTGTGGTGCAGGTATATGAATGACTAAGATGAATAAGCAGGTTAATCGCATTATGATTGTTGTGGGACTATATTGTTGTTTTCTCAACGCTGCGACCGAATTTTTTTTTTCTTTCCGCACCCACCCACCCCCACCCCGCCTCTTCAGAATTTGGAGACGACGGTGAAAAAATTGTGGGTCAACGGCGATCGCAGCGAGACCGAAATGTTTTTTTGGTACGCAAAAGGTCCGCTTCGGCACACCGCACCCCCCCCCCCCCCCCCCCCCCCCCCCCGATAAATTTCCTGGCTATGGTGCCTGACTATTGTAAAAGTGTGGTTACGCTGTAGCAGAAAGTTCAAGATGTTATGTAGCGAGGATTGTGTGTTTTAGGTATAAGAGTTTTAATGATAAAATTAATAGCATGTAGATATGTCATGTCTCAGCATGTAGGACAGTGCTCATCATTACATTTATTAAGATTCCAAAACCCCCCACCCCCCCCCCCCCCATTCCAAAACCCCAAACCCCCACCCCAATACCCCCCCCCACGACATAACTATTTAAGGACACTATCAGTGATTTTATTTATCAGAATAAAGTAGAATGTAGCCAAAATTCAGGTTCGTTATTATTGAACAAAGTAAGACATTAACCATAATAATAGATGGTGTAAATGGTAGGCAAATATCTTATAAGGCCAAAACCTGCCATTTATGATAAAAATGATGTCTCTGTCGACACAGACTTTTAGTAATAGCCGAAAACTGGCAAACAATACTATTAGAATATGTAACTGATACAATTGTTAGGAGATGATGCCGTAGAATTCACTTTTGGTATCTGTGAAATATGTTGTAGGGAAAAATGCCCTTTTTTGATTGAAATGCATTCATTAAATATCATTCTGAAGCAATATAGTTAACAAAATGTTCAGAAATTACTGATAAACACTTGGGCTGCAATTACTATTTCACATTTGGTGTGTATATTTTTGGTCCAGCTTTAGGTGTAAGGCTAAAATAGGATTTCTTAAAAATTCCACACACCATGAAATTATGATTATTATCATGAAAGCTTTTGATATAAATCAGAACGAGAATAATAGAGTTTTATTTCCAAAACTACTGCTACAGTAAGTCACAATTACACTGAAGATTATTTTCCTAAACCCCCTATGGAAACAAACTGAAATCTTCAATTTGGGCGCTATGCCTGTGGTGTCATTAACGTATCAGGTCACTAAATCATGTCGGTAATATCCATACTAACCGCACGCAACAACTTGTTTCGGAAATCAATTCGTAGATCTTTCATCTTCAACCGAAATAGTGAAAAGTACAAGCCCGAGTACAAAATATGCAGATGAGAATCAGAAATTGGATATTCATCTGTCGGGAAGTACCCGGGATAGCGAAGAGCTAGCCAGGATTATTTCCCGGTGAGAAAATACCCCGGCGGAACCACGAGGTGATACGTACCGGGGGATACCGTGGGTGATGCATACACGTAAGTGCCAACATTTTGACAGTTTGTTTGAAAAGAAATCCCAACATAATTTTTAATTGGAGAGTAAATTTAAGTAATTCGTAATTCAAACTCTTAATAATCCCTAGTCATTGTTATTTGTGCGAGATTTAGAATTATATGACTTGTCTTAAGCGAGCAATCGTGATTAATAACAAGCATGAGCGAATCAAAAATTGGCCCGCTACACTGTAGTCCAGGCATGGAACCAAATTATTTCGGTGATGACTACACTGCGTTGTTTTTTGCTGTCTGTTTGGGCTTAGACTAAATACCATTTAGATTCTAAGTCTAAGGTTTGGGACTGAATCTCTTCTCGCTGATTGATGTAGGGGGGAAGAGCTTACTTGTCAAAAACCTGACATTCACGCATCTGTAATTTTTCCGGGATCATTTGAAACCAATTATACGCAGATTTACGTAAGTTTTAAACTTTATGGTCTCATTTTGGAACATTTAAATATGCTTTCATTTTCTTTCTCTCGGACTTTTTTTTGGCACTCAGAGGATATTGTTGTACATACATACGCAAGGTTGTTTTTACATTTAGAGCTTTATTAACAAAAGCAAATGGTTTTTCTAACCTCACCCCTCAAAAATCCGAACGCAATTATGTGTGACCCTCTGCTGTACGATTCACGCCTTTGTTCTCACAACTAATAACGTACGTAGCTCACGTATCTTGTGGCGTGGTCTGACCGTGCATAACTCATGTTTTTTATCTCTTCTAGGTCCTTGGGGGTTAGTTAATTACATTCCAAGCTTTTCAGACAATCCATTTTTAACAAAAATCTTGCCCTGAAATGATGTGCAGACAGATTCTTGAAAGGAAAGATTAACACAAACACTGACCAATTTAATCAGGGTAATCCCAACTGGGTGGTTCATGTTATCGAGCGCAGTTCAGCGCGCCTACGCCGGCCCGTTTTAAACCAATTATACGGACAATTTTGCGTTCAATCGATACGCTCCAACATATCATGTAGCATTTTTCTGCGGAACCTCGTTTTTTCCGTTTCCCCGTTTTGATGATTTATATATGAATTTGCTAGGTCTAAAATGGTACAATCATTATAACAACGTCGGTGAATCGGGAAGGCTATTTTGCTATACCATACAAATCCAGCCAATGCAGCGAGTGAATACGAATGCGCAGCAAGTGACTAGTTCATGACCCGCCACCAGTCAAATAAACTATAATTCATCATCTGATAAGCAGACATCTACAACACCTTCATACACATGAAACATTATTTGCCACAATTAAGTGTACAAAAGAATCAGGAAAGGCACAGAAATAACTTTCAAGAGCTGTTGGTGTTGCTGGTTTGCCACGCCATGAATACCCAACTCACCACCACTCAGTCCACTGGCCGGCCACGGGTCACACACCTCCCTTTAAGTCTAGAGGTGTTTTCACAATATGAATCCCCATATACTACACCATTACCAACAACTTTCTCGTCTTCATTCTCTTCTAGTTTCAATAACAATGTTTAATACATAAAATGGCGGCATATTGTTAGTAACAAATGACTCGAATGTACATTGTTTACTTTTTGCACTGTGATTACGTGATCGGTGATACCGCAATGACGTCATGCATTTATAATAAGGCAATTGGGCGTCTTTTTGGGTGGTATTTGAAAATACAGGAAAATACCTAAAATCTGACAGTTTTTGAACCCCCAAACTTTATGAAGGCAGATACAAATCGAAACTTTATTCTTTTCATTTCCTACAGGTCACCAGCTTTTTCTTTGAGATGTTAAATCAATAATTTCATGTGTGTGACGTTAAAGGGTAAGCACGCAATAATTCCAAGAAAAAAATAGACCTTTTACTCTTACTTAGCCTAAGTTACTAAAATGTGTACAATTTTAATGTGGTAAAAATCACAAAATAGTTTAAAACGAAGTTTTGAGAAATCGTCATACAGTCTCCTGCAATTGACATGCAGTGATGGCAAACTCAAAAAGGTAAACATCTGATTGTGCTACACACCAGCACAGAATAAAAAACAGTAAGCTTTCTTCAGGCCTCAAAGTTTGACCCTGTCAGTAAAATCTGGGATCCAAAATCGGAAGCTATTAGGGATAGAACCATGGCCCTCTAGTTTGAAAGAAATGTCATATTTTGAAATTGCTGTAGAAGTGCCACATAATAGAATTTAATGCCTCCAAACAATGCATGCTTTCCAGAGGGGGGGGGGGGGTGTGTCATACAAATTGGTTGTGTCACCCAATTGGTGTGTCACACAATTGGTGTGTCACACAATTGGTGTGGTCCCATCTGTCATAACATGGTACATGTACACAGTCATTCATTACCTACAACACGGCAAATGTCTATTGGACTCTTGAAGTATAAATTTTATGAGTTTAAACCATATTGAGTCCAAATTTGAAGTTCAAGATATTGAACAAACAATATGTTTATCCTCTGATATTGTAGGTTTAGAAATACTTGATAACTTGTGGCAGCCTAGTCGATCGAAGTGAAAAGTGTGGCATCTTTGCCATTGCAGTTCTTAACGCAGCCACTGTGAGCATGATTTTTAATAAAGACACTTTATGTCTCCAACTAAAAGTAGTGTTGCAGTTCAACGATATGTCCTCACAGCGAAGACTCCAAAATGACAGCTCATAAGTTCACATAAATATCCAGGGTATATTCCGTTCGAATCTTCATAGTAACTTTTGTCCAGCAGTTCAAAACGACAGGGTTTTCCCTCGACGACACTAATATTCTGCAATACAATCCAGGTATTCTACCACCATCAGTCTGTCGCTTATGTCCTCATTTAGGACCACAAACTGGAATCACTTTTGATTCCAAACTAAGCTCTTTTGGCTCAAAGACACAGCAAACAGTTGATTAGCTTTTAAGCTCAAGGCTGTCTCCAAATTGTTAAAATCTTGGCACTATGTAACACAAATCTACCATTAGTGTAGAGATAAAACTCTATAAACCCATACTGTATATAGCTGGCCTGATTACAAACTTCTTGGGCCCCTGAGTCTTAGAGTCACAAGCATATAATTTCTCACGCTAGATTCTCCTGTTCTAACAAATATCATTACATCATCATCATGCAATAAACATAACCTTACACCTGTCAATAAGATTTTCACAAAAATTGCATCCCTGAATTGCATCATTTCACATTTATAACTGTAATGGTGAATTCCCAGATCTGTATAGTTTTGATTTAAAGCATAAACAAGCTTAACTCATTTTCTAAATTTTACATCTTGGGGAATTCCCAGTTCCCCTATTGTGGTCATCTAACAGGTGCACCTTGCCAAACAACACTAGGTAATTCCCTTTCTCACTTTCTACTTCTTTTAGAGTAAACAAGTACTTTTCCTGGAGAACTCTTTTTCTCAAATAAAATTGAAAATACACAAATGGATATTTGTTAATCAGAAAAATGGAGGCTAATATACAATATGAGTAGGCTATGCTGATGAACTTTTCTGGTTGTCTTTATCAAATTCTTGTCATGCACACTTCAGTTGTTTTTCATTGTTTGCAAAATGAATATCCATTTATTGAAGGGGATGTTGTCAGAGCTTACCGTTCTATTCAAAGAGATTCTGATTTTTATGCTGGCTGGATTAGATGGGCCACTTACGATGGTTTATGCTTTTTGTTATTTATAGTTATGCTTGCCTTTTCTTCAAGTACACTGAGATTTGTTGGGAGGTTATATTTGTATTTTTTGTTAATGTATTGAATTTTTGTTGATGTTGGGTTATATGAAGGTTTTTATATTCCAAACAAATGTTCTTCCCTTTACAATGCAACCCTGGGTAAAGCAGCTTTTGCAGTTGTCATATGAACTTGAGATGCTAGGGGAAACATTGTACCCAAGGGGATATGAGAGTCAATGTTTCATGCAATTTGTCCTTAGTTGCTGGATGATTATTAATTGTGAGATTTCATTGACCATTTTGTTTTTTGAGAATGGCTGTTCCTTTTGTCTACTACTTCAAAGGCTGAGATTTTTCTTTAAGAGAAGAGTTGAGTTGAACTTGAAAGATTGACTACATGTATTTGCCTCTTTCTAAAGTTCTTTGAAGTGAATTACATGTAGTTACTGTAGGCATTCAGTATTTGTATTCTACTATCATCAAACATAAAATCACAAAAATATAAACATTGTGCTCAGCTCACACTTGTCTGTATATTGCTCAATCCTGCAGGAAATGAAACCTGGGAGATTTAGTGAAAGACGTCGGCTGAATCAGAATTCACAAATGTCTAACAGGAACATCATGGCAGCCATCTTGCAAACAAAAGGCCCCATAGTAACTCCCACTGTAACCAAGTTCAATTGGAAGTTCCTTCACATGATGACCACCAAACAGTTCCTTAAAGCTGCTGAAGATCTTGAAGCCATCCAGTTGGGAACCCTGGTCCTTTTGAAATGCAGAGGAATTTCTCCCTCAGTGTTCATCAAGCTGTCACCTGCTACTATTCAGATGGAACTGGAAAAAGAATCCAACTCAGACTTGTGTTCAATTGAGCATTACACTGTTTCAGTATAATAAGCCTGTGTCAAAGTCTATATCACTGAATCTCCGAAGCAGACTAGTATCAACAGGACTTGTTCCTGAAAGTCTTCTCAAGTAGAACATCCAAGCTTGAAAAGAGAGTGACTGACATGCATATGTGTACATTGGTTAAGCCATAGTAGAAATGTTCAAGATGTGATCTGTCACAGATTGTAGCTAGGAATCATGTGTTTTTACTTACAGTCAGAGGTGGATTTAGAGGGGGGCGTGCCCCCTCTATTTTTTTGCAGAGCACAGGGGCGCCGGGCGTTGCATAGAGCGCCGAGCGCCCTGTAAATCTATAAAAATGCCTTTTTAAGCACAGGGCGCCCTGTAGATTTCTAAGAATTACGGCACAGGGCATCGGGCGCCGTGTAGATCTACCTTTGTGGGCGCCCAGCGGTTGCAGTATGTTCCTCCCCGCTCTTCAGAATTTCAAACAACCGAGCGGAAAATTTGGCGCCCCCTCTATTGAGAAATCCTGGATCCGCCCCTGACAGTGTATATATTGTTTGAGTTTTAATGATAATAGTATGTAGATATGTCATGTTTCAGAATGTAGGACAATCCTCATCACTACTTTTATTAAGATTTACCAAGACCTAAATTTTAAAGACACTATCAGTGATTTTATCAGGATACAATATAATTCATCAAAAATCAAGTTTATGTATTATTTGAACAAGTATACATGTAATGATAATAATAAATGGTGTAAATGGTACAAGCAAATATCTTACAAGGCCAAACTACCATTTATGATGAAAATGATGAGTCCTCTGTATCGACACAGACATAGTAAATTAGCCAAATCTGGAAACAATATGTTCGTTAGCAGATGCCATAAAATTCACTTGTGTTATCTGTGATTATATATGTTTTATGAAAAATGCCCTATTTTCATTGAAATGCATTCAATGTAATATAACTATCAGTTACTGAAGCAAATAGATTTACAAAATGTTCAAAAATTACTGATAAACACTTTGACTGTCTACAAATGTATTTCATCATTGGGGTTATATTTATGATCAAACTGTAGGTATAAGGCTATAAATAGTGTCTCTTTAAAAAGAGATATGCAGCAATAATGCAAGAAAATAAAAAAATACGGCATTTATCTCTGGTTTATAGGCTAATAGAGTAAATGCGTACAATTACATCAAAATATGTTAATGTTGGAGGAAAAATTACCAAGTAAGAGGAAGAAAGTATTTGAGAAATTTGTAATGCCATCTCCTGCAAATTGTGTCTATTGGATGCTTGAAGTAATTTTGGTCAGTTGTTGTTGATTCCAAATTTTAATTCCAAAGTTACCAAGCAAAACAATCTTTTTATCTCCGATAATTGTTGGTTTTAATTGTATAAGTTATATGAATACTTGTGGCAGCCTAAGAGATTCAAGTAAAAATGTAGCGTCTCTATCATTGCAGTTCCGGACGCAGCCTCTGTGAGCGTGATTTTTAATAAAGATACTTTAATACTTAGGAACTACATGCATGCACAGGATGCTACTGTGATTATTGTTGTCTGCTGTATATGTTTACAAGCCTACGCTGAAGAACCTATGTGGTTGCCTTTATCAAATTTTTGTAGTGCGCACTTTAGTTGTTTTCCGTTGTTTGCAAAATGAATATCCATTTATTGAAGGGGATTCTGTTGGAACTTACCATTCTATTCAAAGGGATTCAAGGCTGATTTTTATGTTGGCTGGATTAGATGGACAACTTACATTGATTTATGCTTTGTGTTGTAGGTGTACTTACTTTCACTAAGAATTCTCCATATACGTAACCAACCAATCAAAATACTAGTAGTGCTTAGATGCCAATATATGCGTAGTGTCCAGGGGGTAGAAGTTTTTGTTAAACACATGTTTTGTAGCAGTCATGTATCACAAATGAGTGTCTACCAGTCGTGCAAACAAGGGGGGGAGGTGCTCTAGTGGCTGGATGATGATTTAAGTTGAGAATCCATTGAAAATTTTGTTTCCATTTATCTACTAGTTCAAAGGCTTGGAGATTTTTTCTAAGGAATGTAGTTGACTGCATGTATTTTCCTCTTTTCAATGTTATTTGTAGGAGAATTACCATCAGTTACTCTAGGCATTTACCATTTGTCACAAAAATACTTTGAAAAATGTGCTCAGCTCACACTTGTCTGTATATTGCTCAATCCTGCAGGAAATGCCATCTGGAAGATTTAGTGAAGACGTCGGCTGAATCGGAATTCACAAATGTCTAACAGGAACATCATGGCAGCCATCTTGCAAACAAAAGGCCCCATAGTGACCCCTGCTGTCACCAAGTTCAATTGGAAGTTCCTTCACATGATGACCACCAAACAGTTCCTCAAAGCTGCTGGAGATCTTGAAGCCATCCAGTTGGGAACTCTGGTCTTGCTGAAAAGCAGAGTAGGAACTTCTTCCTCTGTGTTTATCAAGACATCGCCTGCTATTATCCAGATGGAACTGGAGAAAGAATCTAACTCAGACTTGTGTTCAATTGAGCATTATACTGCTCAGTATAATAAGCCTGTGTCAAAGTCTATATCACTGAATCTCCGAAGCAGAGTAGTATCAACGGACTTGTTCCTGAAAGTCTTCTCAAGTAGATCATCCAAGCTTGATTAGTTTAGCATTAATAGAAATGTTGAAAATGTGATGTGATCTGTCACAGCACAGATTGAAGGAATCATGCATTTTTACTTGTGATAGTGTTTGTTAGTAGTAGTAAAACCTAAGTTTGTCATTGTTTTAATGATGAAATGAATAGTATCTGTAGATATGTCATATCTCAGCATATGACAATGCTCATCACTATTAAGATTCAATAATGCCTAAATTTTTACCACTACCATTAAAATCTGTGTTCTAGTGACAAGCTTATATATAGGCTATTAGTATTCGGTCCATGGACCTCTAACTTGAAGGTTAAAGGCTGACTCAGATATTCTGAAATATAATTTTGTGTGTGTGTTAATTAAAAAAATAGTCAACTAGAACTAAAGATTGTGTATAACAAAAATTCCAGATCCAGAATTTTGTTACAAAGTTGTGAATCTTTATGAAGGATATCAATTTTAGTTTAGCTATTTTATACAGTGATTAGTATATGGACAAGCATTATGTACATATATATGTAAAAAAAACCAGATTTGTTATAAAATTGAGGGTGCCCTCATCTGGAAATCTCTGAGTCAGAAAATTGCTGTAATTTGCTGTAGAAGTACCACATAATAGGATTTGTTCCTTCATCAATCAGTTCCAAACACTTCATGTTCATAGTACAGGGAAATCTTATTTGTGTTTTGTGTGTCACACAATTGGAGTGGACCCATTGTCGGGACAATGAAGTATGTACAATACAGTCATATATATCATTGCCCCGGATCATTGCCTCTATGGCACAAATTGTATAATCGTTTAGACACGTAGGTAATTTTGTGAGTTTAAATCCTTACTGATTCCAACTTCTAATTCCAAAGTTATCAAGCAAAGCAATTTTTTCTCTGATAATTGTAGGTTTTAATGATAAAGTTACATGAATACTTGGCTGTTTTCACTTAATTTTGATTGAAATTGGTTTAATGTGGTTTGTGTGCAGTACGGATACTTTGATGAAAGTTCACTTTTGATAGTTCAAATTTTTTTTTGTGGAGCACTCACTCTATATTGCATTGTCTGTGGTTGTATTATGAATAGTATGTATGGAATCACACCACTAAATAAATCCCCATAGACTTGTGTACAAAATGACCTCTCTCCAAACGTCAATTTCTGGCCGTTATAAAGCGACTGGTTATGTCAAAAAAATGGACGGATTTTTGGGGAAGATTGGGACCATACTTCTTCAACAAAAATGAAAAGGTCATCTGATGAAGGCTGGATGTTTTGATTACCAGAGACCATTCAAAATATGCCTGTTTTCAGAACGATCCAGCCTGTATGTGAATGTAAAATTAATTTAATAAAATTGCAAGTTCCCCAAATCCTCAGAAATAAACAAAAGGGATCCAGACAAAAATTTACCCGCCCAAATAGTTTGTTACTAGTACACACATTAGTGATTAATTCAAATTTCATTTAAAGATACAACTTATCAAATTTTGTGACTCTTCATTTAGGCAAAGGGCCCTGTTTGGGACCTTACCGTATACTTCTCTAAGACCAAACGCCCCCTATAATTACAGCCCCCCCACTCTACTTTTAAATGAAAAAAACAAAAATAAAAACCCTCAAATACACGCCCCCACGTTTTGATGCCGAAGGTCTCGCGCTGATGATGACTGCGCTGATGAAACTCACCCAATTTGTCACCCACATACCACAATGCGAAGTACACCATGCTTTAAAACCTTAAAGCACAGATACCCCTTTTGTCAGTGTAGATTTGCAAAAACCTGCATCTTTAATGCCAATATTTGTGCAAGGCATTACATTATAAGATTTTTTTTTTTATGTATAGCGGGGTTTTAAACTAGTCAGCGCTTTCGTCTGTTGTGCGCGGCCCCATTATATTAGAAAGGACAAGCATGTTTTTTGATTATCCTATTTTCCTGAAGAGCTACCGGGTAAATTGCCATAGGGCTGAAGCTGCAACTTGTACTAGTAGGGGATATTCTATATTTGTACTCTGCATTTGAATGTAGTTGCAAAATACAGAATTACGAATTGCCGAATTCCCCATAAAAATATGGATTTAAGAGAGCAAAATACTAAAATTATAACCTTGAATTTGATAAAACAAGCTGCAGTAATAGACTACTATGTGACCCAATGACATAACTAATGACCCGATATCCTTTGACCTTGTTCTGGTAATGACATCGTAATAGCTGTTGTTTGATTGGAAGCTCTTTTAAACAAATAAGTAATTCAGGTCGTACGCCAATCAAAATGGCGTTTCACAGGTTTCGGCGGCAGTAGTATTCCTCTGTTGCGACTCACATGGTCGCTATGTACAATTGTGCAACTATGGAAAGTGCTATTAAAGAGTAAAATTAGTGATTAAAGGAAAGAATCAAGGCACAAAAGAGAACAATGTTTTTTTTAAAGAGGGAATATATACAGCTTCAATGCTATGAAAGGGATTGGGAATGTGCGGTCCTTAGGTGACTGCGATAGCTGATTTTGCCACATGCATGGTCGCTGGAGTGATACGACCAAAGTAGACTAACATCACATGGGAGACAGGAAGGTTAACAACGAATCATCCCGCCGAATTCATACATATTTTGCACAGGCTGTACGGGCGTCATATGCGAAAAGGGTGAACTCACAAAACCAAATACGGGACCTCAAAATACGGATTTCTGAGTACTGAAAGGTTA
>JAMKCH010041402.1:0-26601 GCA_023653785.1 Ophioderma brevispina
AAATCCAATACCCGAAGACAGACTTTACTGGAAACACAAGAGTTTTACTTTGACGACACGGACGCACAAACTACAGTCATATTTTCGGAGGCGAAAGGAACAGGTCTGCCGCTGAAGAAACCAAAAAATCGAGTGAGGATTTGGCCACGCCAGGATAATGTACACCTATGACGCGAACGCTACCGGCGTGCCCTCTGTGGAGGGGTCAAGGAAAATTGCCCGAGGGCGTAAAGGACAAGAGCGATTGATGTAAGTACGTCAGTCGTACAAAACATGCAAATACCACTAAAGTGACGCCGCACCCAACAGGGGGACGCCCACAAGGCAGGGGCACACGGAAGGGGTCCCCCGGCGGGGGGTGGGGGGGGGGTTTTTTTGTTTTTTTTTTTTTTCATTTCTTTTTTTTTTTCTTGCCGCATATAAAAAAAACACTAAGAAACAATTCATAAATTCAGAATAAAATCACTAATAAATTATCCTACATGTAAATGAATTTCCTAGAAAATATACCCATGTCCTTAATATTAAAATCATTGGAACCAGAGGACTTTTGTATGCTAATGAGACGATACCCAACTCTTCCTGACTGTGATATTCTGTCAATCATTTGCTTGCTGCACATATGCTAGGGTAACTTGCAATGTTGTGGCTTTTATCACTCCGACTTTTACCATCTTCGTGGAAAGACAACCATGCTTAGCGATGATGTAGTACTTAATGTTAGTGTAAATACTGGAGATCAAGGGAAACCCCTCTCGTATTAGAGAGATGATTAACTACGTGCATGTCAGCATCAACCAGACTCAAGCACAAACCTTTAATTTTGAAATACACCCAAGACCCTTAATTTTTGCAGTCCTTGTCACCGAATGCCCCTGGGTTGGAACGCGGTCATGCACCCATATTCATTCATAGGAGAGTTCCCCCAGCACTTTCAGACTGTACTTTGGCCAATTGCCCCAATTTCAAGAGACCTGTCCCCTGTTATCATTCATTCACAAAATATCTGGTGAAAGTGCTAGTATTTCATTTCGGTAATTTAAAACTTCCTTGTTTAGTCATGATGTTAAGCAATGGGGAACATTGTGGGTAGTGATAAATCAAAATACCCATTACACCAAGATGACAAACTTCAAACTACAGGAACCTGTTACATCAGCGCTTGGTTATCGGTGGATTGTTAAACAAATGGTTCTCTCTAGTGTAGTAGATAACCATAAAACATCGTGCACTTCTGGACCAAAGCATGAAACTTGGCACAGACATTCCGTGGGTGTACAAAGGAAACTTAGAAGGGGTGCCCAAAAATCGCGGACCTCATAATGACGTCATATGCCCCGCCCCCTTTTTTGCATATTGCATACTTATTTCAAAATGAAATTCCTCAGAAACCTATCAATGTGGTAATCAAATTAATGACTGGAACATAAAGATTGTTTAAAAGATACTTTTAGTAGCGGTATTTAGCGTGTTGGGGTATTTATAGGTCATTTCAGGTCATTGAGGTCAAATTTTCACCAAATTTGGTATCAAATTTCCACCACATGCATGATCCAATAAAGGGCAGTCCGTAATTATGTCCAACAAATTTTGACATTGTAAAAAAATAAAAATTATCCAAATAACTTGATTTTGTTTCATCGCAAAGGTAAATACTATGTAGTTTAAAAACATAGGCATATTCAATTCACAAATAATTAGATTGAGTTGGATATTACAAAAAAGTGAATGCTGCAACCATATATTCCAAAATGGCACTATCAAGCACCTCGTACTACTTTTTGTTGTTATTTAAAACAGAGATTGCAAAATTTGAAAGTTGTTATTAACTTCTTGATTTGAACGTGTTGGTTTTTTAAGGAAATTGTGTTCATTATTAGAAATGATGGAATTGTCGTCGTTGAGGATGGATATACCAAATTGAAACATTTCTGCAAGTTACGCCCACCGGTTAGCATTGGACATTTAACCTAAAGATGACAGATTATTCCATAGTTATTGTGTTTTCTTAATTCAGCCCTGATGGGTACAGGCTCTATCAGGAACTAATAAAGGTTGCAGAAGGGACTGGTCCTAAACAGGTACTAACAAGTACACTTTTCTTGTATGGGGAAGTCAACGGGGGGGGGGGGTAGGAAGTTTTCATGACAAACAACAAGAATTCGATGGGATTTGAAAAGGTTCGGTCTAATACTAGTCAGGTCACTTCAAATAAACTGATCCAAAATTAAACAAACATGCATAATTAGAGTCACGAGGAAAAAAATCATGTGGCGAGTGGCGAGCCACTTGCAGTTTCACTAAAAACAATAGAGGTAATTTCCTGCAGCCATACTTCAGTAGTTCTGTTCCTTACTTTCGATTTTCTGTGGACATGGCGGGAGAACTTTATGAAGAGCATTTTTGGAAACCCAGAATGTCTCAAAATCCCCCCCCTTTGACAATCAATGATGGATTGAAATCCATACGGTCCTGGCAAAGAACCAGGGTGCTACTGCGTCCAGCACTCTGTGTTAGCACGAAAGTCTGGTGTGATAGCGAGAAACATCAATATCCACATCAAGCACTATATGAAATCCAAGAAAATGATATCACAGTATTGGAAGGTTGGGCTCTTTGTCATCATATTTAGTCTGTTCAAGATGGCCCTTTATGCCAAAGAAAGTCTGAAAACTATGTTACATTCCTCAAAAGCCCAATACTTTGTTCTTTTCAATTGTAGTTGCCGAATGACACTGAAGGCTGTAGCAGTACACCGGTCGGTGGTGAACTAATTTAAAACAGCCTTGACCAAGGTTACATTATCTAAAGTCTCCAAATATGAAAAGGATTTCAATCACAGTATTTGTGAGCTGCAAAGCATTTTCCATTGAAGCTTTGTCCAAGTATAAAGTGCCGAGACTTGATGGTTGCGCAAGGTCCTTGTCATGTCAACTTTCAGAATTGAATTAGAAAGTTTCAGACACAGACTACCGGCTGTACAAGACTTGTTGTCCAACAAGATCCACAAAACGTTCCAATCGTTCCACAACAGAGTCATTTCTATGTGGAGGCCAAACAGCGTATTCTATTATATTGCTGTTGACAGTCACCAAGAAAAAATGCAAAATTGCTCTTTCATTGTTTTTGCTTTGTTCAGTTTTGTCTTTTCTTTAAAGAGTTTTCATTCATTATGTACAGAGTTTCTGGACGTGATTTAATACAGTTTTGACATAGGAAAGAAATGCCTGTGAAAGTAGTTTCCTGTGTTGATAATGCAAATTGGGGCCAAAGATAATTGAACAAATAATGAAAAGACGGCAGTGAGGAGGGATTGTGCGTTTTTGAGGGGTGTATTATGGGTGCTGTAGGGCGTGAGGTACGTTATTGGGGAGTGAGGGCGTAGGGAGGGAGGGCAGGGAGGGTGAGGGAGGGCGGGAGGAGGGAGGGAGGAGGGAGGGAAGGGAGGGAGGGAGGGAGGGAGGGAGGGACGGGAGGGAGGGAGGGAGGAGGGAGGGAGGGAGGGAGGGAGGGGTGAGGGGGGAGGGAGGGAGGGAGAGGGAGGGAGAGGAGGGGAGGAGGCGGAGGGAGGGCAGGGAGGGCGGGAGGGGGAGGGAGGGAGTTAGGTCGCGGGAGGGATGGGAGGTGAGTGGGAGAAGGCAGAGGTTGTTGGTCTGACTCCCGGATAAAACAGGGGTTGGGTCACCTCTAGGCCGGGGTGATGGATGAATTTGTTTGAAAAGGTCAAAGTCCCCTGGACATGCTGGGATCTTGAAGCTTGAAACTCAATAAATATTGATCCTTGTAAAAGTGGTTAACACGTATAAAAAAACATTTAATGACATTGGTGACATATTGGTGAAGTTACAAGGGTGAAAGGTTCAAGTCACATAAAGGGGTAATTAAGGGGATCACAATCCATTCCCAAGACGGCCGTCTTTAAATTAGATCTGTACCCAGGTCTAGTCAAGATGTTTTGGACAGGAACCTCCAGTGGATTGACTTTTATTCTGTTGACCATCATCTTTTGTACGTCTTTTTTGTATATGATACTATTAATTTATGTTTTTTACAAATCTCTGCAAGCATTGTCTTCAGCTTGCTTAATGCTTTTCACAAAGTTGTACCAACAAACCGCAATATAAACGTTGGGGTGGGGGACTTATAGTTTTGGTGTTAATATACTGCCAAACATTGGCAATAATAATAAATAAACCAAAATCGACACTGTGGAATATGTAGGAATAAGGGGCCAAAGTCTGTTGGAACAGGGGTAGAAATTGAGTGGTTCGAATTAAATAAGGTATAGTTCGATCTGGATCTATAGTTTTTAAAATAGGCACATAACAGTTAAAGGTTCATCTGGATAAAAATTTGTCCAATTTGCCCCAAAAAATGGTTTTAAAATTTGTTCGTTTGGCACACTAGATACTAAATTGTATATAGATTCTTTGTTGAACAGTTCAATAAGAATTATTAAGTTATAGAGTTAGTGACCTCCACGTACCCCAGTACGCCATGCATGGTAATTATGCAACAAAATATATATTGGTGCAACCAGATTATTCTGGGCTTCCTATTCCAGTAGACGACCATTTGACATAAATATTTATAAAATCAAACGGGTAAATCTACATTTACCCCATTGTGACCTAACCTATTTTGCCTCATAACAGTTTTTAAAGTTCTACTCCCGATAGGGAAACTATGACCTTTTCATCTTGAATGAAAGAGATTGAACTACTTTTCGGCTCATTCCGACCCTTTCAATATTTTGACCCTGTATAAACCATTCACCCATAGATTCTCCTACTGTGATTTTTGGTAAATTGTTGATATGTTCGTCTTAAATGTTTTCCCAAAAAAAATTCTGGAGAAGAATAGCTATGTTGCAATTAGTTATGTCATATGTTTTCCTTAATTGAGGCCTATCAATAACTGAAAATAATCGCAAGTGATTTTTATTGTATAATTTAAATGCCAAGTTAATACATTAAACCTCAATTACGATTTACTGTGCGTCAGTACTAATCATACAAGGGGCCGGGTTATGACATTATTATTGAAGTAAAGTTAGTTTGGTGGTTTCACTGCAATTTTATCAACATAACCCATAGGAGGGACCAATGGGAGATGACGTTTGATTTGAAACTGTGGACCACCAAGCCTAACTCCCAGTTTATCAGCCCACAAAAATGGCCAATGTATGTATGACCTTTAATATGGACCACAAATGACCTCTGCTTACCAACTATCAAAATTTAAGTCCTATAGCATCTACATGTCTCCAAGCTTTTAATTTGATACAAACTTGATATGATGATTGACAGTAATTATTAACATTATACGAAATAGGTATAAAAAAAGGGGCGTGGCCTAGACGTCTTATTGAGGTTAAATTTTTGGGCACCCTTCTGAAATTGCTGTACATACCCCAAGGAAGGGTTGTGCCAAGTTCCATGCTTTTGTCCAGAAGTGCACGATTTGGTGAGAATTATGACTTCTTAATCACTTCACTATCAAGACCATGAGTCAGATCATCACCTTTTACATGTCAATGAACTGAGAAGTTACTGTGATGGGTGGGCTGTTCATCCAAGGTTTTTTGTTTCTAGCTGCTTCGGAAATGAATTTTCCTAGTAGGCATATGCCATGTCCTTCTTAATTCTTAAAATAATGGGGGGGAACAAGAGGACTTTGCACTGCTACATGAGGACAACCACCCAACTCTGTGCATCATGTGATTATTTGCAAAATTGCTTGCTGCACAATGCTTAGGGTAAACTTGCATGTTGTGTTTTATGACTCTGATTTTTATACCATCTCGATGGACAAAAAAAAACAGCTAATTGCATGTTTGTAACAAGTTTGGTATTTTAACCATACCCCAAAAAGTTCTAAGACTGAAAGCTGCCTCAAAAGGACAAAGATCAGGTAGTATATACACTGTACATTCTGTTCTTATAGACACTACGTAATTACTTAGTCGAACAGATGATTAATTTATGGTTAGCACTACTTAATCTACCTAAACTGACCATTTTTAGTTGACAAATTAACTTAGCAAAAGTTCTATAGAGAGTTTTCAAATTTATAAGAGGTTAATGCGAAGTATATTTTTATTATGCCCTCAGTTCGGATTCTTGAGGCATATCATGGTGTTGACATCACCGAGGCCTATAATTTAAACTGTGCCCCCCGATATTAAAGGCCCTCAGGGGGTTTCACATATTGTTTTATATACCAAACATTATATATTCTTTATCTGATTGGTTTAAAAATATTTCCTGCTGAAACTACTGACAAGGCATACAAGCTATTTAAAAAATCTTGTACAGGGGGACGTGCCACACTGAGCGATTCTATGAACAGGGGCGTCTGAGAATTTTCCGCGATTCCGGGCACAAGTCGATGCCATGCCGGGGACAGTGAATTAGACGTCATCTTATAGAAAAAGGGGCCCCCAGCTATTTAAATGACTCGACTTTTAACCAATCAGGTGAGAGGAATCTAGATATGATGAATATAGATATTTCATTACTATATAGATATAATAGAATATATATAGATATACTTATATATATAGATCTATATATTATATAATATATATATATTAATATACTACTACTACTAACAAAAGTTGAAATCCGGTTTTGTCCACAACGGGGGGGTGGCCGGATTCACCTCACATTTCGCAACAGGCCCCTGACTACTTCCGTCCATTCACCCCAGATTCAATGAATCCTCAATCCTCAACCCAACCCTCCTACTTCCTCCTCCACTTGTTTCGTCCATGTCTTCTTGGACGTCCCCTCATCCTCAAAACCGCTCACCTCGAAATCAAAAAGACCTTTAACACATGATCGTCATCCTTCCTCAAACCCCCAGCCCATACAAAGTTTCCAATTTCGCCCTCGCCAAACGGTCCACCGCCTCTTCCAACCAACATCTGCATCAAGTCCTCAGTCTGCATCTGTCCACAACTTCCCACCACACTCGCTATCATCATGCTATCTCTGTCCTCCTCAAAATCCCCATTCATTTTCGCTCAGACACCACGTCTCACAATCATACGGCATCACCGATCTCACACCACTCTTGTACACCATTCCTTTCATCTTCAAAGGATATCTTTTTCCCAGCAAAAACAAAAACTCCCCACATTCCCTAAAATTCACCCACCCAAACCCAATCTCCGCTGTTAAAGCCACCTCACATCCACCACCACATAACCTTATCCCGAGTATGGGAATCGTCACGCTCCACCCCATCACACAACTTTTCCTCCTGTTCCACATCCCTCCAGCTCCTTCTCACATGTCTACACACAAAATCTTTTTGCCAAATACTAGGGTCAATCTCTTCATCTTTGTTGCATCTCCCATGGATCCATTCCCACATTTCTCACACCACACCACACTGAATTTGCTTGTACTCTCTTCCCAACATTACCCCACACGGGTCTACCTTACTCGCTACCGCCTCCCTCTCCGCCCCACTCACCAGCAACTTTGTCTTTCCAAGGTTACCTACGTGCAGACCCTTAATCTCGAAAGCCTTCTTCCATTTCCAAAAACTCTCCCTCAGTCCATCCAATGTCTCACTCATATTAAAAACCAAGTCATCCGCATTACAACCATCTCACTCAGCAAACATCTTTTGCACTCCTGGACCACATCAATCACAATTGCAAAAATAAATGGCGAAAGTACAGAAACCTTGCTGCACACCCACCGTGACCGCAATACTTTCCTTGACAAAATCAGACCCCACTCTAACTCTGTTTGGCTCATTCATACAAACTCATCACTGATCTAACCACTACTTCTGGTATGTCTCTCTCTTCATCTCGCCCACTGCCATAATCTGCACAGGTACCCGATCAAATGCATTCTCCAAGTCTACAAAACACATTATACAGCTTCTTCCCTTTAGCTTGGTATTCCTTGGCCATCCTCCTTAAAATAAAAACACTGCATCTATCGTTCGCTTCCCTTGCATAAACCCAAATTGCATCTCATACACTTCCACTATCTTCCGCATCCTATTCTCCAGAACCCTCTCACAATTTCATTGAATGCTCTAACAACTTCACACCCCTATAGGCACCCACAAAGCTCATTGCATCCCCTTCCTTTTAAAAATTTGAATTACCAACTCACTGCCCAACTCCCCCGCATCCTCCCCATCCAACATCTCTGAGTCACAACTCCATCATCACACACAATCCCTATATCGCCACTCGCCACTATATCATCTCAGCACTACCTCTGAGGGTCCAACCGCCCTGCCTTTTTGTCATTTCTCGTTATTGCATCCACACTTCTTCCGGCGGACCTATGAACTGGCCCTTCACGAATCAGCCTCTACCGTCTGATCACACTCATGCGCCTCATTCATGATTCTCTCCATATGTATTTCTAGATCGCCTCTATCTATCACGAAATGCAACTGTTCAGCATGTCCTCTCATACATGCGTCCCCCGGTCAAACATCTCTGCCATCCTGTGTATTGCCCTTCACTATCTTATATACCTTATTTGGATTCTCTCTCAACTCACTCAGCTCCTTCTCTTCCTCCTCCTTATAGCTTTCGCAAACCATTTCTTTCATTTCACTTTCATTACCCCCCTATATCTCTCCTGTCTCTTCTACCTTATATTTTCCCGCACACGTAGGCACATGAATGTAAACACCCCTTCTTAAAAGCACCCCCACCAGTCTGACACATCAGTCCCACAAGTCTCCCATACTATCATCTCAAAATTTTCTTGTCTTTCTTCTTTCAGCTTCCATACTTCTCCTCTCATGCACTACCTTACTCACACCTTTTTCACATTTTTATCCACATCTGCAACAACAGCAGGTGGTGATTGCAATTCTCCAGTAATTACATTAAACATATTCAGATATTTCCTCTGCCTCTTACCCACAGCACAAAATTCATTACCTCCTGAGCTATATGTCACTTTCCTTTTGTCCTCTCTTCTGAAACAAGATTGCAACGCCAACATCTCTTCTCATCACAAAACTCAAGCAAATTCTCTTCCAGGAGTCCTATCCCAAACAATTCCTCCATGACACCTTCGAAACTTCGGTCCTATTTCCACATGCCCGTAAATCACAACACCTAAAGACCAATTTCACCAAACACTTTGCAACTCCCATCCTCCGCCCAACTCGTCATAAAACTGTTCTTCACGCTTCCTTCACACTGTGGCGCATAACACATATTCAACCTCCCTACTCTTACAGATATAATATAATATATATATATAATATATATGATATGTTATAATATAATTTATTATATATATATATATATGATTTATATATAGCACGAGGAAATATAGTGAGAAATTGGCCGTTCTCCATACACATTTGGTACGTGTGTGTTAAGGGGTAGATTATATGGACGTAAAAAACTTGGTAACTCGACAACGGACGTTTGCAGTTTACCACAAAAGAGGCATGTGGTGCTTGGATTTAATATCCTTCATCAGGCATATGCAAAATACAACATAATGTTATACGATAACTCACAACTGGCGTTGCAATGTAAGGCAATAGAGAAATGGGAGGAAAAAATGGAGCTAAAATAAATGGGTAGCTTACTCAAAATCGATGTTAATGGATGTAAAAACCTGGGAAATTAAATAGTTAAGATATGCGATGCGACCAGAGTGGAGGGAATTGTGCATGTGTTATAAATACGAATATTAAACGGCCGCGTCAGGGGTAGGACCATGCACTAACAGCGACAGCGAAGTTCAAAACGCATCCAATCAGGGTGCTAGTCTTTTCAAAAGACCTCAACGGTTAGGAGGGCGGCTCTTAAGCATATTCGACGGTTACACACAGACTTGACTAAAGACTAGGCCTGGTCACGAAATATTTAAATCTAAAGGACCGGTATTGGAATTAAATATTTTGCAGCAGGGTCTTCGTATCCTCTTGTATGAGGCAAGCAGCTAAATATGTTGTAAGCGTTGGTTGGTGGAACCAACTACAACTCACGTTGATTGGTTGGGGTTGAGAAATCTGCGTCACCCGGTGGACCGAAGAAGGTAGGGCACTCATTGAGAATGTGATCCGCGTCTGTGATGGCGAACCCATAGCAGGCTTGGGCGGATGCCGCAGCCCCATCGGTGCATATTGCTATTTGAAGCGACGACTCCGTCGAATCCGGTTTTAAGGTGACCCATTCCGTGCGTGGAGATTGCTGCAGGTGGTAGTTCTGTCTTAGGTGTCATAGAGAGTATCTAAGCCAGGCAGTACGGTGTCTGTAAGATGTTGAATGGCGAATGGAGCGAGTTAGCAGAGTTCGGCCAGAAAGGTTCGGCTGAGATCGCAGTGATCTGTTCTACTCTACCGAGTTGGTGTGATTCTGTGAAGTGTTATGCAGCAGGTGCTTGGTGTCCAGCAGGGCCTTATACACTAGTTTGTGCGTGTGGGGTTGGTCTCGCCGAAGTACTGAAGATGCAATGCATGATAGCACTGGTAGGAAATTCGATGGAGTAGGCCGGGGCAGCCCGTGATGGTTTTCAGGTCTCGTTGAGTACTGTGTCCAGCTTCTTTGTGTGAGAGCTGTGTTGCACCATGTGGGGCCCGGCATATTCAGCAGGCTGTAGGATTTAGAGCCAAGGCGTAGGGTCGTTGGGGCTGGCACCCCATGACGATCGAGCAAGTCGGCACAGAGGTTATTCCACGAAGATACCTTGCCACATACGGACTCGAGATGCGGCCGCGTAAGTAAGCTGCCGGTCAAGTTCATCCCAGTAGGTGTGTAGGATGTATGGCAGAAGCACCCGATTGAGGTTGATTGAAGCTGGCGATGAGCGCTCTTCCGGTGTTGGGTGGAGGCATAGCAGGTGGTATTGGCTTCGCTCACTTCAGTCTCCAGGTCTTGAGATAGGCTGCAAGTAGGGCCATGTCTGTGTGCTTTCTACTTCGTTCCAGTTGCTGTCGGCGTGGAGGAGGGCAAGATCGTCGGCGTAGGCATATTGTCTAGATGTTGTTGAGGTAAATCTCCTGATATACAAGTTTAACAGATAGGAGCCGTACGATCCTGTGGTACTACGTTCATCAGACGACGCAGACGACTGCTTGCCCCTTCAATGAGTCTTGAGATAAAGTACGGTTGCAAGCATGTTACATATTGAATTGTACAAGGTGCCCATCCGGGATGGTCCTGAGAGCTTGAGGTCAGGCCCTGGTGCCACACGGTTGTCATATGCTGCAGTAAAGGTCCACCAAGATGACCCAGCCTTACGCGCTTTCAACGCTTTCTTTAAGATCATTTGTGAGAGTTTACAATCTGGTGGACAGTGCTCCGGCCACGTCGAAATCCTGTGTTGTTGGCAGATGGGTTTCGACGACGGGCTCCAGCAAGTCAGGATCATCCTCTCAAGGAGTTGGAAGGAGACACGCAGTAGTAGTGGAGTAGTGATATTGGGCGGTAGCAGTGATATTGGGCAGTAGTTCGACAGGCTTGTTTGGTTAAAGGAGTGCGATGATAGTAGCTCTCCTCCCGATCTTGGGTAAGGACTGGTGGTAAGGCAAACAGTGTAGAACTCCTGACGAACCAATCTAGACATCGTGGGGTGCATTGCAACAAGAACTCTGCTTGATGTTATCCGGGCCCTTTTTTGCGGCCTTTCCACTCTTAGTTGGCTGATAGCAGAGGGGTAAGCTTCATCTAGTGTGAGACGGATGTTTGAAAGGACCGTCACGCCGGGTGGCTCGAACGAAGTTGGGGTGATCGCTTTTTTTGACAGAGCGAGTGATCCTTATCAATGTTCTTGGAAACGACCATTTGCGAGGAGTTCTCAGCAAGTGAGTTGGCAGTCACGGACTTTTAGATGGTTTGGAAATTAACGGTGAGGCGGGTTTATAGGCCTACTAGGCCTTCCTCTGGAGTGGTGGAGTAAATTCATTGGACCCTCCTCCCAGCGCTCAAGCGTTTACTGTCCAAGCAGTTTGTCAGATGATTGAAGCCTTCAGGATGAAGGCTTCTTCCCCGGGTTACGAAATTCAGGAAAATCATTGTAAAGAGTATTACATTCCTCAAAAACCAGGGTTGGCTATAACTGCGACGGCAGCCACGTGGATGGTCTTCTTTGCTTATATTAATAAAGAGTTTAAAAAGGGGGGGGGGGAAATTGGCCATGTTGGAGGAGGTTGGTGTCGGGGCGGTTGGGCACTTCTGAACTCCACCAGCGTTCTTGAACTGGTCCAGTCTGCCTTGCGGAACAAGTTAACTTTTCACTGGCTCGTGGGTACAGGTTCTCTTAGCAAGGCTCTACTGAGCGATCAGTGATGGGCTGTGTTGGGACTTAGGGAAGCGGTCGAGAACAGTACGTTGTGAATGGAGAGGTATGTCCATGTTTGACAAAAGCAGGTCAAGGTTTTTGTAGACGTATCTACTTCAAGAGTTGAAAGTGTCTGGTGGCTTGGGGTCGTGGCACGAAGTTTGTACACCGGATTTTGAGGCCCAGCCCTCTAGGGTAGCTCCATTAGGGTTGGTTTTCCTGTAAAACCCCAGGTAATGCTATGACTGTGAAAGTCGCCAGCCGGGTTTTTTTCGTAAAATGCAGGTGCACCATAAGTTGGTAGAGATAGAGAGCTGGTTGAAAGCGATGGTTAGGTGGCTTGTAGACATTGGTGACATGAACACTGCAATTTGGGTCGTTGCCCATTCCAGGCGTGGGAGTCTGTAGGTGAGGTTGCAATTTGTCTCCATTGGGCTGAGTTACGAGCAAGGTGCAATCCGTGGGTAGCGCTCTCGGTGTGTGCAGCTAGGGGTAAGCGCAGATGTTTCAAATGGAACTGTCAGTAGCGCGTTCTCTTGGAGGATGATGAGGAGAATTGCAGGACTTTATGCGGATGTGTGAGGTGTTCGATGATTTTTATCTTGCCCTTGTGAGGCCTTCCACGTTTAGGTGGAGCACTGAGAGCCATCTGACTTGACATCGGGTGATTTGCCTGCCCTAATATAAGGCACGTGTGCCAAACTGCATCAGCTAGTGTCTCTGACGGGCATGATTTAAAAAATCGTAGTGAGATAAAAAAACAACAACAGTGAATTAAAAAAAACAGTGAATTAAAAAAAGACAACAGGGATGATAGCGTAGCCTCAGTTGATACCTTCCCGGCCTTTAAAGAGCAGTTACCGGGGTTCACCCACGAGGCGGTTGATAATCTTGAACCCTATGGGACCCTAGAAGAGGGGTGAATCCACTAACCCCGACGATTTGGAGTCAATATTTTTTTCCCTAAAATTATCATATATGACTAAGATCCTTGAACAAATCATAAGAGCATGATTTTGTAATGTCACCGGACGGAGAACTGCCATGTAAATGCACGTAGCAATTCCCAAATTACCGGTGAAATCCCAATGTCCAAATCAAGCAGCTGGTGTACATACCCCCCCCCCTGCGGCGCGTGGCCAAGGCAATTGATGGTGCACTAGTGGACGCAACGGGGGTGGTAGGACGGGGGGGGCGGTAGGAAGCGGTAGGGTAAAGGAAAATAAAACACGGTTTACTCAAAATGCGTTTATTGTCATTTGCGGCGAAAGAAAGTTGAGTGTACAGATTTAGGGCAATCCAGAAAGATTACGTTTCAGATTGGTTGTATTCTGTGAACTGCTCGTTGGCATGAGAAATAATATCGTTCACACTGTGGTTTTCTGAATTGAAATGGTGTACGTAGGGTAGGCTCTTGTCGCCGTTTGTGTTATGGGGACGGATCTCAGATCGTGGCTGTGTTGGTAAACTTCAGATAGTACAGTCCCATAAGCCAGTTTCTGCACAGGGCCTTAAAATTCGAGTCTTTTTTTTTTTTTTTTGTTGCACAACTGGTGATTAATTTTCCCATATATCACCTTCAAGGGGTGTCCCACTGACTGGGAGTAGGTTATGTTTCCGCCCCGAAATGTTTGCACATTAGCGCCGTCACGGAATATTTCAAAATTGGCCCCCATTGGTTTATAAAAAATTGCTATTGTATTTTCGTTATAGATGAGGAACTTGTCTAGACTAAACAGAAATGAAGCTTACCTTCCTAAGTGGGGCTAAACATTGAAGTGTCCAATATGGCCGCCGGAAGGAGGCATGTTTTTGTTAAATGTACTAACATTGCCAAATAGTGGGGTAAGAATGCAGTAATATTTTTTTGGAGCACCAAAAAGAGATTGATGACCTTTGTATAATTGCGGATGAATGCTTACCGGCGGAAGTAATGTGTGGGGTATGCTGCAAAGGTGGGGGGAAAATGAGTGGCGGGGAGTCATGAGGCGGCGGTTAACCCGCTATCGGGGACACAAAACAGAAGAAAAACGACGGCCCCTGCACATCTTTTTTCGACATAATAGAACCATAAGGAAAACTATTGATACATTTTTTCCGCATCCTCTCTCGTACTTCTAACATTGGCAGACCACTTAACACTAGTCGACGCTGGGAAGGAAGATGAGCTCGGCAGTAGAAAGGGGGGAAGGAGCTGTTGGACAGTCATAAACAAATAAGCACTTGATGTGCTCGGAAGAAAGTTAGGTCACCACATTTAAATGTCCTTCTACACATAGACAACTTTTTTTTCACTCTTTATACGCAGATTTTTTTATTTTTACTGGGAAACACCTATGCCGTCACTGAGAGTCCTTAAATAACATCCACACATGTATGATTTTATGTATTAGGTTGATATTAGCTGTTTGTGTCTTTCTTCCTATTATAGAGTCAGTTTAAAAAACTATGTTATATACCCAGCAGTAACCAGCTATTGTGACAGCAACTCCTCTTTGACATGTCCATACCCCACTTTAAAGTTTTTACATCTTTGAAATGATTTGAGGGGGCAATTTTAGAAATACTGAGAACAGGATTGGGTCGCTCTAACGGTTTCCTCCTTGCAGAAGCGGCCTACCTGGCAGGCAGATCAGGACCTACCTGTGGTTGTGGAACGGCACACAGACAATGGAACACCTCTTGGTCTGCCCACTGCTGGAGCAACAATTCACAAACACGGCGACCATTGCGGAATTCAGTGAAGCAGGCAGACGATGTACCTTCTCTGAGCTGGGTGCATATTTGAGAACCGCCGTGTTTGGACACGATAAGACATGTCATTGTTTAATACATCGAAACGATCGGTTAGGGCTGCTTTCTCTGTTTACGTACTCAGATGATCATATCACCGCCAATCTTTAAACAAGCCCCTGTACTAAAATATAAAGGCCATAGATTCTTTTTGGAGCTCCCAAAATATCAACCGCCAGTGTTCTTATTTCACAATTGCCATTTTAAGTTCTTTAGCAAAAGATGCCTCTTTGCGGCGGCTCTGGACGCCTAGATGTTACCCCTTAGTAAGTTAAAACTTGATATAATATAATTTCTATCTGTAATAATTATAAGGGCGGTTTTCTATACATCAAACATCGCGCCATTTTGAAATGGGCATAACCGCTAACGTGCAAGCTTTTCTGAGCGGAAACATTCCTCATCCTAGTCAGGGGACAATCCCTTCAGTGATATATGGGAAAAATAAAGTTGGGTGCAACGACGGAAAATCCGATGATGGCAACTTATGGGCTAACGAGTGTGCACGTTGTGCCAACATAATTTTTTCTGCATTTTGAGCAAGTATGAGGTATATCACGTCTTTTTTGATTTGCATGTGAGATGTGTGGTAATCGAGGTTTGCACCCTACCATTTTCCTACTTAGTATTGAACAACCAGTTTGAATTTGAGAATCTTCATTTGGGTATTTCTGTAAATCCGCACGAACAATTAGATCACGGATATTTGGAGGTCTTCTGTATGATGTTAGAGGGAGATCCTGGAACATTGTTTTAGGTGGGGATTGATGAAAATGTGCATATAACGAGACCAATGGACCGACCTGCTTGAGGTGGGGAGAAGTATTACAAAGTCAGAACTAAGGGGAACTCATTTTGTGTGTGTTTTGTTTTGTATCGATAGGAGGTCATTATCGCGAGGCCTCCTTAGTCACGTTCAATTTGTTGCTGGATACAATAAACTTGTATACCACGTCTAAACTGTGATTCGAGATTTTCGAGCTGTTTTTCAGGTTCTTGTGTATCAGAGCTTCCGATCCTTCTGATACGGAGGTTTTGGCCCTGAAGATGATGCTCTTGAATATGTGTCTGGTGGATGGCATGATGTGCGAAGCATGTAGGAATGTGAGTCGGTTGACTTACTGAAGAGGTTGGTGGACAACTACTGTATTTCAAAGTAACCACATCTAAAAAGGGGACCTTTTTGAGCACTCAACGGTGATTCAACGTCGTGTGGCCAAAGGAAAACACGTCCTCTATGTCTCTCCAGATTAAAGGTTTGGTTGCGGATAACAACAACATCTTCCTTGCGCTCCCAATGAATAATACCGCAATAGTTGACTGAGCTGGGTCCCCATGGCTGTTCCCATACATTGGTTGTAAACGTAGCGCATCAAACTGTAGGTCATTCAAGGTAAGGATCAGTTCAAGGAGGCGGATAAGATCTTTAGTTGAAGTGGACATTTGTTCTACGTATATGTTAATTGCAACAGTGACATGCTTTGAAGATCCTTCTTTAGACCGATTTTGTGTAGATTGACTTGACATCTGCTGTTCATAGGAACATTATCTTCCCTGAAGGGAGACTGCTGTTTAGGGCCCTTATGAGGTTGTAAAGTGTGGTAGTGTCCTTGGATGTACCAGATTGTGTTTCTTGACTATAGCCTGAAGATAAAATCAACTAAGCGGGATATCTGCCGTGTTGGACAACTGCCCTCCGCTTATAATTGGTCTTCCCGGCTTTGTCCTTATGTATTTTCGGTAAGAGGTACGGGTTTGGACACGTGCTTTCCTTTTGGATTAGAGCACTCCTGATATTATCCTCAATTTCATTTTAATACTTCAGTTGGCTATTTGAAGGTGCTCTTCAGTAGGATCTTCATGAAGAAGTTGATATGCGGATTGCCTCCTGTATGTACGAGACCCTGTCCATGATACATCGAGCCCCTTTATCTGCCTGGCTTATCACAATTTCATTATTGCCCATAAGTTCTCTTAGAGCCCACGTTCCTCCCTGTTAGTGGTTTCTCTATGTTCTAAGATTGATGAAATCATTGTTGCTCTTATCTTAGTAGGTGTCTAAATGGGATTCTTGGATGCATGTCCAAACACGGCATATGGGATCTTGGATGGTGGATCTTGGATGCAGCGTTGTCCAACATGGCAGATATCCCGCTTAGTTGATCAGGGAGATGAAGACCTGCACTAGGTCTAAACAAAACATAGTAAGATTAATGTTAGTTAACATATCAGATGTTTTGGTTTCTGTGCCCGGCAGCTTCTGCTGAGACATGCGTATATCCTTTTGCGATCTGCACGGCTTGCGTCCCTATATACACGTGTTTTTTGTGCGTATCCACCGTTTACGCACACGTTTGGTAGCGCACACCCGTGGCGTAATCCGTACGCGCAAACTATACTCTGCAGAATAATGTTTGCATTGTAGATTTTTACAACTGACGAGTGCGGGTTGTATCTTTTCATCCGTACGAAACAATATTCTATTGTTTAATGTACGAATTTAAAACCGATTGTTTCGTTTTTTTATATTCAGCTCCCGTAGGTTGAAGCACGCCTTCTCATGTCCGGTGTCAAGAAATATATTTAGACTCTCATATTGCTCCAGTTTCTATTGAGCACTTCTCGATACCAATAGGGGAACCTGTAAACATCGGATATTCGACAAAGAACATTCCAGTACCAACACGTAACTGAGGCAAATGGACTAAAAGATGTTGATGTTATGATAATAGTGTATCGTCCTTTGCAATGATTTGATTTTGTAGAGAGATGATGTTTTGTAAGTCTTATTGGTAAGGCAGCAGCAAAGTGTGCTGTGTCTGCTCTCTTGATCCAATACCCACCTGGTTATAATCAACAAACCTGTACTTTTGTACTGGTAATTAGATTAATTAATACGTCTCTCTCAACAGGAACTTTCCCCAGCATTGAACAGCCATTAACCTATTATCAAGAAGGCAACTCTGGATGCAAACGTACTTTAAGAATTATCGTCCAGTTGCTAACATCCCATTCATGTCCAGATTGCTGAGAACATGTTTTCTAAATGCAATCCATATACTTGGAGAAGACATCGCGGCGAGATCCCAGTCTGCGTATCGTACCAGCCATAGTACTGAAACAGCTTTGCTGTATGTAAAAAACAGATCATGAAATCCAATTCAAACCAACATGGGATTTCTTGGTACTATGATTTGTCGGCACGCGTCGACCAGGTTTGTTGCAACATACATTCTTTAGTCGAATGGCTCATGAAATTGGCCTTAGGAACAGCTTTGGAATGGAATTAAAATTCATAGTTAGTGGCCAGGAACCACTAAGGTTTGCATTCAAGGACACTTATGGATGACCATCAACATGCACTATGGGCCTCCCCACGGATCCATTGTCGGCCAAGGTTATTTAAGATATATATTATACCATTGGACGTATATCAGAAAGGGCATCATATGGGCTATCACAGTATTTGCTGATGGACATTAGTTTGTTTACAGAAGTCAATCCATCAGATACTTCTACTATTCAATCTGCACTATCAAATCTGTCTGCCTGTATTCATGAAATTAAACTCTGGATGACTAAAACATGCTAAATTAAATGACTTAAGACGGAAATTTTCATAGCATTTCACATTTCAACAAGACCAAGCTGCCTTCTGACATCTGCCTCCAGATTGGCTCTACAGTTGTAAAACCATCCGAAAAAGTGCGCAACTAGGAGTTTTGTGTACAGTGAATTTTCTATTTGGTCTCCACAATTTCAGCCTACTGTAGTAATCTGAATTATCATCTGCGCAACATAAGTCCCATCAGAAGATTCCTCGATAGAGATTCGTGTCACCAGGTCGTACGTTCATTGATACTCTACAGATTGGACTATGCTAGGCACTCCTCCTTGGCCACAAAAGACAACCGAATTCACGATTACAGAAGAAATACAAAAGGGCAGCAAAGCTTTATCTACCGGCACCTAGCGTGATCACGTCCCTCTTACATCCAAGACTGCATTGGCTACCATCAAGAAAACCGCATTACTTGTAAAATACTGTAATTGGCTATAAGTGCATAAACCATCTTGGCAACATCATATCTTGCCTCTACTTGTCATTTTAACAGCCACCTGGGCGCACCGGTTTACGATCTGGCAATCTGCAGTACAAGACCTCAATGAACATAAAGTTCTCCCACGTTCACACATTCTGCTGCTGACAAGTGTTTTGCATTTGCTGCCCCCCGGTTGTGGAATTCGTTGCCTATAGCTCTTCGCACATCACCTTCAGTTCATTTTCAAGAAAGTGTACAAAACTATCTATTCTTGCACTATTATTTTTGTGTTTATTTTGTCAATGGTCAGTTTTTGCCTTGGTACTATCACCCGCTGTGATCTAGCCGGGAACAGCCGGGATTAAGAACCTTTTGTATGTATGGTCTGTAATGTATATGTATTACATTAAAAGTCTCATCGCAAAGACTTAAGTTCATGAGGATGGTGAGATGGAAGACATTTTTCTCTTTGCATCCAGACCTTACACCAAGGACACCAAAGGAAACGCACTGGCGTACCCAGAGGGGCTTTGGGGGCTAAAGCCCCCTCAAAGTTCTCAAGAAAAAATGATGCTAAAGATGAAGGTATAAATAAAACAATTATGAAACGAGAAGGAACATAAGAAAAGAAGTGCACGAACGGATTTATTTTATTGATTTTTTTCATGCAGAATGCGGATCACAAAATGTCGGAAGAAGTACGCAAGTTAAGGCGTTTTCAGGTCTTAAAAACCCTAACAACCTCAGGAAGCGTCAGGGGGGCTCTGCCCCTTGACCCCCGCCGGGCGTTTCCCACCAGGGTCCCTAAGGCGGTCCCCTGGACCCCCACCGCTAGTTATTCGCTACGCTCGTTACGCTCGCTTCGCTCTCATAGGTCGAACTCTTTAGTCCAGCCCCATCAATAAAATCCTGGGCCTTGGCCTATGAAACGTATGGATTCGGAATCGACAAATACCCCCGCCAATCCACGAACTGAAGGAATTTGAAGACGGTATGTTTGATTTAGTGCAAAACATTGAATTTAAACAGTAAACCAAACAATTCCAAAAGGATATAACAAGGGGGGGGATATAAGAAAGTCAAAGAAGATGATAAAATTATTTGTTGCTGCCGACAAGACGACAATTTTTTAAAGAAAACCTGAACAGTACAAAACGTCTCTTGAAGACAATGCACAAAGTCATACAAAAAGGCACCGAAAACAAGAACGAAACGTAATCGAAAGACAATGGGTAACAGTGCTCTAGGAAATGGGATGACCGCATTGATGTATGCTAAGAAGCATGAAGCAAGCATTTGTTCACTCAAAGACACCAAATACAATTTCGGCTTAATCTAATATACGCAGTCGCGTCACGGCACGTCGCGTCGCGTCGCGTACGTTCGAAGTAATATGGTAATGTGGTCTTCCTCCGCTGGTTGAAGTAAAGCAATGTGCCAAAATCTAACATGTTTAGGTATTTGAAAAAAAAGTAATAAAAAACATTCCTTTAAAGGGGCAGAACAGAAAGCCAATAATGCCAAAACAGGAAGTAGTGACGCGCATCAGTGATACATTGGCATGAATTGGGTTGATTACACCCACAATTGACTAATCTGAAACGCATACTAACCATTTGAAATCTGCGCTTGAGTGAGGATCGGGGGTGGTTATATCAATTCATTTGGCGGGAACGCATGTTAAAAGGTATTAACCAATAGAGTTGCAGTACACACACACTTCAAAAAGTGGGAGAGGGTATTGGTAATGTCCTCTGTTCCCCCATGCGGACCATGGTGATTGGTTTTCAGTGTGAGGAGAACGTTATATTATAATAATTAGAGTAATCCGATAGTCACACTATGTAAATTCGATTTTGCGGTAGATAGAATTGCCAGGGGGGGGGGGGGCACTCCCTAAAAATAGTGGCGGCGGATATGTGCGGCAACATTTAATTTTAATTAATGTAGTTTTTAACCAATATTAGTTCTATATTATGCTTTTATACCATTTTTTTAATATGATATATGTATTGGTTGTGTGTGTCAGTATGTTGAATGTGTGGTGTTTGTGTGTCTGGTGGTGGTGGAGGTGGTGTGTGTACTGTGTGTGTGTGTGTGGGTGTGGGTGGTGTGTGTGAGTATGTGTGTACTAACTTATCCCCAATTTTAGGGTGCCAGTGTTTGAATACACACCAATAATTGGGGGACCACTATATGAATTGTGGGACCGACCGCCGGTCCCCGGTCCCACAAACTATTTTCTCTGAAATGAATTTTCACCATGGATTTTTGTTGTTTTCGTACATGACTATGCATGGTCCCAATTGTTAGGTGTTTTGGTTTCATATGTGTATTTTAGGTAGGTTAATAAAACACAACACACACTGTCCCAAAATCTGTTGTTTTTAATAGCACATCGTTGAATGGACCCAATAATCATGTTTGGGTTCCAAATTTCGAACACAAGCAATGGGAGTCTTGTCTAGATCAAAGGGGGATCCGTATTTCTGAGTACTAATTTAAAGATGTACAAACATAATTAAAAAAACCATGCAAGGACCAAGTAGCGTATGGCCTTAACATAGCCAGAGTACCTACCTAGTAGAGAACTTGCATAGATCTTCAATGATATAAATACTATGATCTATGATGTAACAATTATTCAGAATGATTCTGGGATGTGGATCCAGATTTTGCTTCAGCATTTGAATGGAGCCATATTGGTTTTCTTTTTCTCCAAAAAAAATAAAAATATTTTTTTTCATTTTGGAGGTCATACCTAGAAATATGGTGGAACTGACAAAATTTCACACACAAATCTGAAAGGGGGATTATTGTAGCCAGCCAGAGAGCTTGTTGGAAGGAGAAAACTGTGGTTAAAGATGCACAATCAGAATATTAGCATAAACCTTAAGTTGCGGGGCAGGTTGTAATAACCTGGAGAGAGTGATAAGTATTTAGTGACTATGATAGTTATAGCCTACGTGTAATGTAACAAGCTGAATGGCTGCTGTTGAAAACACACTATTACTAAAGGGACCGGACCCAATAATAATGTCTGAATCCAAATGGGTTTCTTTATAAAGTCAAATAGAAAGGAACTTATAGGCAAATTCTTGACGTAAATTCCAAGAAGCCCTAAACAAAACACGAGGATGCGAATAGGCTCTATGATTACCATAAGCACTGATTAGTATGTGGTCCCACAAATTTGGTCCCACAAATACTGATAAGGAAACGTACCCTGTGGGACCGGTCCACACAAAATTTGCTAAAGTAGTAGGTGTGTGTGTGTGTTTGTGTGGGGGGTGTGTGTGTGTGTCGTGGGTGTGCGTGCGTGGAGCGTGTGTGCGTGCGTAGTGTGTGGGAGTGTGGGTAGGTGTGTGTGTGGTCCAACCACAAATAGTTTAAGACAGTTGGCCAAAGCACAAAAAAAACGTAATGAAACAAAAAAAAAACGGTTTTAAAAAGACTTAAGAAAGTGTCTAAGCCAAAAAAAAGATAAACCCCCAATATAAAGCAAATATAATAAGCAAAAACCCTTTAAAAACAGTTTAAGACAGTTGTCTAAGCAAAAAAAGTGTGAATCCTTCAATTGGACAATTCAATGCAGATATGAATGGTACGGTGTCCCAAAGATGACGTGATTATTAAATGTAAAAATAATGCTTTTTTTTCCAATTTTCACCTATTGGGTAAATACTTCAAAATAGGTAAATACACAAAGAATTTGAAGTAAAATTCAAAGAAATCTGATTCAAAAGATGCATAGCACTTGTTACATTGTCGTGATTGTGTTTTTTTTAATAATTCTCCGAAGGTCTTTGTTTTCAAATTATATCAATCATAGCTATTGCTGTCCCATGTTAGGACGGAAGCCTCAACATGCATGTACCATGCTAGATTACAGGCATATCCTTCCACACTGGCCTAGTGCGGGTTGAAGGGGTCATGGTAACAGAGTAAGGTAACAGACAAGGTCTGCAGCTTTTTTACTTGATTCAGGAGTGGACTCCTTCTGAGCACGGACCCAACAGCTTTACTTGACACTCGAACGATTGAGGGACGCCGGGACCCATTTGCGGAACGTAGCCATGTGGGGGAGGAAGGGGGGGGGGGGGGGGCAGAGTGCACACCCTCTGAAAAAAAATCTCGAGGGGAAATCGGGAAAATAAAACAGATATTCATGATAAATTCAGCTCCTTTTCGGATACTTTTGCCCTTCGACCGGGAAATTTGCTTGTGATTCGGGACATTGTTGCACATACCGGAAAATTGCCCCCGGAACCAGAGGGCTGGCTACGCAGCTGGCCCACCATTGAAGGTACCCTGTACATGGGGTGGGGAACAAGCAGGGAATTCCATAATCACATCCCACTGTATTTTTTTAAAGCTGCGTGACTTATCAAGGTGGAAGACAAAGGGTTCGCGAGTACGTGGGGAGAACCTCCGAGATGAATGTGTTCAGGAATATTGACTCAATATGGGCGGCCAGTGATGTATTTATGGACCGTATTCGATGGGAAAACGGTCATGGTGGTGCCAGATGGAAACATGAACGCCGCCGTGTACCTGGACATTCTGGAAAAAAAAACTCAGATACCTGCCACATGCTACAAGAGTTTATGCAAACAATCATCGGATGCAAGACGACAACGCCACGCCGCACAGGGGCGGGCTTATATCTCAATACGCGTCACGCTGCACGTCGCCGTCGCTTCGCGTTACGTCGCGTTGCGGAGTATAATGGTAATGTAGTCTTCCTCGCTGGTCAAAAAAAGTAAAGCGAGGTGCAAATAACTATCAAGTTTAAAAATATTGCAGCATGGGCCGTAGTTTCCCACACCATACATAAAACAACCTCAGTCTTGCATCAATAAACACAAGTTTGTACTCAAACTCTCGTTAAAAATTGGTTATGTGTAAGGCGGAATATTTTAAAGGACTTTGACAATATTTTCAACACCGGGGACACACCATTAATGTGATGGAAAGGGGACCACACCATTTAATTGAAGAGGGGGAGTTGGGAATTGAAAAATAAACAAAAATCACTTAACAATCGAGCAAGAAACAAAGTTGCCCCTCTTTCTTGAAGAATGAAAAAAAAATAAAAAGGGCGCAAAGCTTCAAACTCTCCGGATCAAATTATACTTTTGGCACGAAAAATACCAATAATAATAAAAAAAAAATTACCCCACCGACTTATGCCCCACCCTTGAAGTCAAAATGGTGCGCCCTAACAGGGGGACGAGAACGAGCACTCTAAGCCGGAGTACCAATTAGAGTCTTTCGCAGTCTGTGACATAGAGCTTACCCCGTAGGAAAATTGCCGAGCAATATTTCCCGCAACACATGCCACACTACCGAAGTGAGAACGGCCCTATGTTTGTAAAGTTCACAGGGTTCTTTCGAGGCTTATATCTAATATACGCGTCACGACACGTCACGTCGCGTCGCGTTACGTCGCGTGGCGGAGTAATAATGGTAATGTTGTCTTCCGCTTGTTGAAGTAACGAATGTGCAAGAAAATATCAACGTTTTAAAAATATTGCAGCCGGCCCGTAGCAAGGAATTTATGCGGGGGGGGCGAATTTGCCCCAGAAGCGGCCCTTTTGCGTACAAAAAAAATTTTCGGATCGCTGAGCTCGCCGGTTGAACCCAATGTTTCACCGTCGTCTCCAATTCGAAGAGGGGGGGGGGGAAAGGGGGGAGGAAAAAAAATACAAAAATTCGTCGCCCAGCTTGAGAAAACAAGTGTATAGAAGCAACGACAATCGTATGCGATGGTTAACAGCTGTTTATTATACATTCAACCACAACCCTTAAGACAAACTTTTCAATGACACACGGACTTAAACCTGCAAAGCGTACCTTCAACTCCGAACACAAGCGGACCTTTGTCCATGGTTGGGGTGGGGGGGGGGGTGCGTCGGAGGTCGGGGGGGGGCTTTCTGCCTCTTATCCTTTCTCTCTTTTCCTTTCCTCCTTCTAGTCCAGTCTATCCTCCCCCCCTCGGCCGCCCCCCCCCCCCCCTGGCTACGGCCTGATTCAGCATGGACGTAGTTTCAACACACACCATAAACAAATCATCCTGATCAAATACACAAGTTTGTACTCAACTCTCGGTTAAAGTTGGTTACTGTGTAAGGAACTTCTTTTAAAGGACTTATTTACCAATATTTAACACTGGGATACACATTTAATGTGAAAGAAGGACACACCATTTAATTTTTAAAAGGAGGGGGGGTTTGGAATTTGAAAAATAAACAAAAATCACCTACAATAGAGCAAGAAAAAGTCTTCCCCTCTTTCTCTAAATTGAAATAAAAATAAAAAGGGACCAGGCGCAAGCTCAAATCTCCGGAATCAAATTATCTTTTGCAAAAGTGCCCCTACCCCCCCCCCCCCTCCCCGCCGGGAGAATTGTAGGCCAAATATTGGTGGCGCTATTTTTGTATGCCCGATCGCTATTAACCTGGGGGGACTCACGTTAGCTGATAATCGGTTTGATAATAGATGACGGGCAGGATTGTTGCCACAGATTGAACCCTTCTTTTTTCAAAACGCGCTCCAGCAAAGATTCCTTTTTTTTACTGTCACCCAATGGCCCCTTTTCAAATCAATTACTGATCAGTCACTTAAGACCCCTTGTTGACTCACCAGAATGTTTTGAATTTGTTTTCCCCCCGAATCTAACCTTATTGCAAGTTTTTCGAATTTGTTTAACATTTTTACAAGATATTGACATTTATGCAATTCCTTCAGTGGTTCGGCCCCATTTTTCCTCGTCTTCACGGATTGATCCTCCTTTTTTTGGGATCGTGGAGAGGGCTCGCGCATCACCTCCTGTGTCTGTTCCTGGCTTTCATCGCTGACATACCCCCTGTTTTAATTTGTCGGCCACAAATCCCCGTCACTTTATCTGCGAAGCCCGTCCCCGATAAAAATTTATCTTCAAAAAAGGAAATATTTTGAAAAGATTCATACCACTCCCTGTGAATATAATTGGGTCACCCAGGGATGCCAAAAACATAAATGGAAAGTGTATATTTTTTTCGTGTATTTTAATGGACTTGCATTGTTTTTGTGGTGTGCCCTGGAGACGGGCTTTGGTTTCAAATAAGTTCCTGTAAACCCAAGGAAAACACACTCGCGGTTTGTGAGGAAAAGCTTGATATTTCACTACCCAACTAGTCTTTGTCAAAGACTCGGTTTTATAAAGTCCCGTAGGCGGGGGGGGGGGGGGGGCACTTAGAAGTTCGCAGAACCGGGTCTTTGAAATTCACCCACATTTGAGGCCCGAGTAGTCACGTTATCTCAGAGATTCTGATGCCGCCCCCCGTGAGTGATTGACAGTTCGATCAATTTCGAGCACTAACAAAGCCTTCCGTTTATCGACTCCCCTTCCCAAAGCATAGCCACGTGCCGAAGGATGCGTAACTTAAAACCCAAATACCCATTGTGGACCTTCATCGACCACCGCTGCCTTA
>JAMKCH010041403.1:0-12498 GCA_023653785.1 Ophioderma brevispina
GTGAAACTGGTTCAACAACTTTTCGAACTGAGGGTCAAACTCAATAAGATCTCTCATGAAACGGTTTCAAGTATACAACACCTATGTTGGTTATTTATAGTTACAAAATGCACTTGACTTATTTCATACAGGGTATGCTACAGTGCTTACACGTTAGCACTGGACCCACCCCATCCCAACTAAGCAAAGTTGTCATCACTGGCTTGAATATATGTGATAGAGGTGGTGGCAGAACCGTGCTTTAAACAGGTAAACGTTATCAGATTCTGTATCTACTGAGCTGATACCAACTAGAGAGTGAAGTACGTTTAACGAACTATTTGAAACACATGCTTTGTTTTAATCATTATGAAAACCAGGCATAAATTATGGATTTTATAAAACGCGTTAACGTATAACTGGACGCTTGTTCCGGTAACTATGTTCATTGCAGAATTTTTCATTCACTCATCCAAAAATCCAATTCAAACTTTCTTGCTGCATGGTTTCCACTTTAATTTTTCTCTGTAAATTTTTCCTTGCGAATAAAAACTATATAAAACACCAAATGGCAACTTCATCTCCATCGATTGATAATGTTTGAGTACAAAGATATTGAGTTTCACCAAGATTGCAAAGGTGGATATGGCAAGGTTAGCTATGTACCCCCCCTCAAGTCATCCTTACAAGGGCATGCCCCAAAGGTGCGGCAAAGAGTCTATTTGAACTAGGAGAAAGGAATCCCACATTATGATCCATTTGCACATCCGACATATAGTAAATTGATAGGCTTTTCTCAAACAGGACCTGTTATTTTTATTATCATGATTAGCCGTCACAGGGATCCCTGCATGATTATTATCAGACTATTCAACACCCTTACCATAGAGCTTAAGAAAATGGGTAAAGCATCAGCATAGCCATAGAATATCTTCATTCAAGAATTTTCACAGGGTATTAAGCCACAAAATTGTCTTCTCTTCAAGACAACCTCGTGAAAAACTGTGCGATTTTGGACAGCTCGTGAAATTGACGCTCACCAACAACGTCTTCTGCAAAAGGAACCTGTCGCTACATGGCACCAGAAATACACAGAGGAAATGAACAGGGCAAGCGAATCTATTCAAAGCCAGCAGATGTCTATGCCTATGGCATGTTAGTGTTAGTGATCTGTACAAGGAAACCACCGTTTGAGGGGATGGAATGGCAGAAAGTTGTCGGAGAAGTATGGGTAACGGGTATGTGTAAAGCCACCATCCTGAAAGACTGCCCTCAAGAATTTTATGACTGTCCTGATTCAAACAATGCTGAAAAACTGACCCAAAGAGACGGCCTCTATTGGAATCCAATTATTGAAGGTTGACCACTTGGACCAAATGTTAACGGTATGTAATTTTAAAGAGACACGAGGAGCTTTCCAGAAAGCAGCGCCCCAATTTTTGTGAACCCGGCGGGTGTTTTTTTTTTCCTAAATTGGAATCTTATGCTTATTAGATCACACCTGAGGTGATAAGCGGAATGCGCAGTCCTTTTGTAATAAGATGATGATTTTTAGGATTTTGTAGTGCACGACAGAAATTCAAAGCATGGTTTTCTAGGGTTATGATTACGATTAGCAGGCAAGTTCAAACAATGTTTGAGTTTTTGGTTTGTACGTGTTTGTCAAAACACCTTGAAACGTTCTCGGTAGGTGGTTACAACATATCAGTGAAATCTTTGAGAAGATTTCGTATCATAAAAAAAATCACCTCCTTTTCACTTTAAGTGAAAAGCACACTACCTTTAAGTTCTCAATATATTGGGGTCTACTAGCCCCCCTACAAGCATTTCCTAGTAAAATGATGATGTTGAGAGAGAGAATATTTTGATGCCAGCTGTGTATATAGTTTATTATACACTTCGTTGCTAAAAAAATTCAAAATTGCAGTAATTTTAAAATCACTTCCAGCGATTTTTCTTTTCACATGCCCCAGAGGATTTTTGAAACAAAATTTCATCATAAATTAGCAATTTGAACCCGAAACTTGATAACTCAATCTCGAAACTCTGAATGAGGGTTGGCTGGTGGATTTCTGTCGAATTGTATGTCAAGGTGAAAATAATTCCCATAGGATTTTTGTGCGAATAAAATATTTTTCTGCTGTTTGCATTCAAATAGGGAACAGACTGTCAGAAAATGATGGGATTCAAATTTTCAGAATGCTTCCCCCTTCAACAGGGGAAACATTATTACAGGGGAAAATTTGAAATCAAGTCAAATTGTTGTTTTAATGTACACAAATGTATACAGTGTGTCTCCTTTATAAGGATTAAGAAAGGGGATATTTGCTAGGGGGAAATATTAAGTGACATTTAGCTTAGGGGGAATAGAGACAGAGGTTTGAGTTGTGTTAGTGGGCAAGGGAAGAGACAATGAAGAATGTTAAGGTGATCCAGGCGGAAATTGCAACACAGGTTGGTGGTTTGTGGAAGGTGAAAAAGGTGGTGAGGAAGGGTAGCGCATTGAAGAGGAAAGAGGGAAGCTGAACGAAGAAGAGACAAGAATTTTGAGAAAAGAGTGGGGGAGTTGTGGGGACTGATGTGTCGCATTTGTGGGGGTGCTTTAAAGAAAGGGGGTTACAGGCATGCAATGAAGTGTTGTGTGGAAAAACGAAAAAAGAAGGTGAGAGAGGGAGAGATAAAGGGGTGGTGGAATGAGAGGTGAAGGAGACGATAGTGAGAACAAAGGGTTGCATTTAAGGGGATATGAGACAAAATGGTACGGAAGAGAATAAAGAGAGGTATAAAAGGCTAAGAGCAGGAGCAAAGAAAGTGGTTGCGAAGGCTATTGAGAGGAGGAGGCAGAGAAGGGGCTGAGTGAGTGAGTGAGAGAGGAATCCAAACAAGGGTGTGTAAGATAGTGAAGGCAAGGAAAAAGATATGAGAAGAGATTGTCGAGGGGGGAGATGTAGTATGAGGGGAAGTAAAGAAAAGTTAAATTTCGTGAGAGAAATAGAGGTAGGGGCGTTGGAAAAGAGCATGGAGAAAATATGAAAGAATGGAGTTAATCAGAAGTTAGAGGCTGTTGTGGCAGGGCCAAATTGAGAGGGTCAGTCGGGAAGAAGTGTGAAGGCAATAAGAGAAATGAAAAAAAAAAAAAAGGGAAAGGCAGCTGGACCCTTAGAGGTGAGTGCTGAGTGATTATTGCAAGTGGAGAGATTGGGATTGGGGTGAGATGGAGTTGTCAGAGAGTGTTAAATGGAGGAGGGATGGCGGAGGATAGGAGTGTGGCAGTGGTGTGGAGTTCCAATTGTGAAGGAAAAAGGGGATGCAATGAGTGGTGGTGCATACAGGGAGGTGAAAATGTTGGAGCATGCAATGAAAAATTATGGACAGGGTTCTAGAGAGTAGATTCGAAGATTAGCGGAAGTGGATGAGCTGCATTTGGGGTTTATGCAAAGGGAAGGGAACGATTAGATGCGGTGTTATTTGAGGAGGTTTTGCAAGAGGAATATCGAGCTAAAGGGAAGTAGCTGCTGAATGTGTTTGTAGACTTGGAAGGGAAGCTTTATAGGGGTACTGATTGAAGTGATGGAGTAGGTGGTGGCGATGAGAAGAGAGATATACCAGAAGTAGAAGTTAGGCAGTCATGAAGTTGTATGAAGGAGCAAACACAAGAGCTAGAGTGGGGTCTGATCTGGTTTGTTCTCGAGTTTGTTAAGGTGAAGTGGGTGTGCATCAAGGTCTATATTCGCCATTGATTTTTCAATTTGATTGATGAAGTCACGGAGAGGCAAAAGAAGTTGATGAGTGCGATTGCCTGTATGCTGAGACTTGGTTTCAATGTGCGAGGACAATGAAGGGACTGAGGAGAAGTTTTGGAAAATGGAAGGCGGGGCTTTTGAGAGTAAGGGTCTAATGGTAAACCTTGGGAGACAAAAGTGCTGGTGAGCGGGGTGGAGAGGGAGGTGAGTAAGCGAGTAGTAAGGTAAACCCCATGTGTGTTGTGTGGGAAGAAGTAAAAGAAGGGAAGGATCATAGGAGATGCACAAAGAGATGAAGAGAGTGACCCCAAGTTTTGGCAAGCGATTTTATGTGCGGACGATGCGAGAGGGAGCTGGGGGGATGGAACAGTAGGAAAAGTTGTGTAATGAGGTGAGTCAGTGAAGTTCACATACCTAGGGACAAGGTTAGTGGGGGTGGTGGATGCGAAAAAAAGGGCGTGCGACAGCTAGAGTGAGGTTATGGGGGGTGCATGAAGTTCGGGAATGTGGGGGTTTTGTTGCAAGGGAAAAGATTTATCCTTTGAAGATGAAAGGAATGAATGATTGTAAGATATTTGTGTGAGATCAGTGATTCTGTATGGGAGCGAGACGTGACGCGCGAGAAGGGAGTGAAAATGAGATGGGGGATTCTGAAGAGGACAGCGAGGGAGCAATGATAAGAGCGATGTGTGTGTGAATGCAGTTGATGGATAGGATGAAGATGAGGACTTGATTGCAGATGTGGGTTGGGACCGGTGGCGGAAGGGAATAGTGTTCGTTGATATGGGCATTGTGTTGAGGAAGGATGACGATCATGCCTTAAAGATCCAGGAAATGAGATGATAGCGTACCCAATTCTTTATGGGGCATTCCATTCCACTAAAACAGGGCAGAAAAAAGAATACACTACAGTCACATCATTAGGGAACTATTGATTTTCAGTAAGTTCATGGATAGATTTCACACCAGTCACCTGGGAATTTTCTATTACTATCTGAAAAATCAATAGTTTCATAATGATGTCATCACCAACCCATATTGAATGTTCTTCTGGTCCTGCCTTGTAGACTTGACACAAACCACATGAATTCTATTGCATTTCCTGAGACCTTTAGAAGGGCTTGTGGGACGAGGTGTGAGTTGAGGGGGCCGAGGAGGAGGACGTACACAGAAAAAGAAGACATGGAAAGAAGAGAAGCAAGTGGAGGAAGAGAGTGTAGGAAGTTGGGTTAGAGGATAGAGGAGAGAGGATTGCGGATGCATTGAATCGGGTGAAAGTGAAGGAAGGAGTAAGGGCAATTGCTAGGAGTGTGAGGTGAATCCAGGCCACCCATCCGTTTTACAGGGGCAAAAACCGGATTTTACATTAAAAGCCACTATACAGTCTTTTTTTCACAATATCAAAATGGCCATTTTGTCTCTAAATTGCTAGGTTAGGTCATATCAGCACCTTGATATTAATGTTCATTTGAAAAACAGACACTAAAAACCATTTTTAAAGCGGTCCTGAAGATGCCATTAGACGTTTCTGCGCCTAATAAAAGTCGGATTCCCGACTTTTATTAGTAAACCAAGCATAAAAATCATCATTTCTAACACAACTACAGAGAATTAGCTTAGCCACTTACAGGGTTCTTTACTACAACAATTTCCAACACAAACAGTGCCAAAAAAAGGCCTTGATGAAAAAATAGTTGAAAAAAAAATAGGGGGCCACTGTTTGGTACATTTTGAAAAAAAATCGCTGATCGTGGCTTTAATTTATATATGCCTGGGTTCCACCTTTGTTAAAAGCGGTTAATAAACCCATAATAGGCTCAAGGTCATCCGGGGTAAAAATTCCACCCAATGCTCGATTTTGTTGAAAACTTGGTGACAAGTCTTCGTATTCGTCTCATAGGATCCAAAAATGTACTATTTACAGTGGGTGGAAATTTTGGTTTAGCTAATCATAGCAAAATGTATCAAGGGTCTAAATGGTCTATGGGGTCACCAAAACTTTCCACTGGATGTTGCAATGGTGATATCACCCAAAGTCGTTTAAAATGTATTTTCATGCTTCGTATGACAAGAGGAATCATTTGACACCACTTTTAACAACTCTGCGCACTTACCCCAGGGTGACCTTAAACAAATATTGGGCTAGAATAACGAAAGCTTGGCAACTCTGTAATATATACTTTTTCTAATCCTTGTGTTAACCCTTTTCACAACAACCAGACATCAACAACAGTTAAACAAGTGATCACCTATTGTGTCTCCTGCCTTTAGGCCGGCGACACACAAAAAAAGTATTCTTCTACCATACATGGAAAGCTTAGGAATGGTAAGTTATTTCTGGTATGATAGTAAAGACATATAGTTTGATTGAAAAATTTGAAATTTGCAGGAATAGCTTCAAAGTGAAGGATAAGTCGGTAGAATTCTCATAGTACCTTTTCCACTGTAGAATTGACAGAAAAGGAAGAAAAAGGCGGCAGTGTTCTATGATACGATTCCCCATTCAATTACGTGTTGTAGTAAGTGTCAGAAACGGACCAGTAAGACTATAATTTCCGATCGTCCGTATTAGGTGCTTTCTGGTCTTATCATTTGCAGGGTATGTTTCGGTACCTGTACTTGTTCGTACATGAAAAATCGATTTTGATGATTTTTTCGATTTGCTGATTTAGCAAATCACTGTAGTGTCTGAACATTCTAATGTTTAACATAAAACATCAAACTATCTAGACAGCTCTAGGTAATTCTCCAGAGGCTTTAGAAAGTCACCCTCATGGGAGTTACGGAAATGGACAAGCAGTTTTTTTTTTTACATTTTCATTAAAAACCAAACCAAAACCAAAGGATAAACACCTTCATACTACAGAAACTCTCCAAAGGTGCGTTTGTTTGATAACACGCGGATCTATTTTTGAAGGTTACTGGTTGTTTGACCAATTGCATTAGTGAAATATTATTTTAGTTGGACTCAAACTGGGTACGAGGGTGCTTTTCTATTCTTTTTTAGCACACGCTTTTTCAAAAAACCTTACTCTTACATTTACTACTGTAAAGGATAATCAAAGATAACTGATCAATAAATTTAAGCATCTACTTGATTAGTTTTGCTGTAACATTTTCATTTGAAAACATTGCATGAATGTGCTCTATTCAAAAGCACCGGGGCAATGCATTTTTTCCCATTACAATTCAATGGAAGTATTTCTAAGAAAAAACTGTAGGCCCTTCTCACAAACAAAATGGTGATAGAATGGTCAAACTTCTTGAGCAGGTAAAATTTATGATTATCTTCACAGTTGATACCCTTTGGAAGGGAATGTATTAAAAAAAAAGTAGTGAGAAATGGTGCTGTTAAAGCACCTTGTTCCAATTTGACCAAATGGTCAGTTCTTATAAATCAAAATGTCATGTAAACTTTTACGAATAGATTCTCTGACATAAAAAAAAAGTGTATGTTATTGAGACGGGCAACAAGTGGGGTTTGGTGTCATGGAAATTAGATCTGTCATTTGGCTACATTTTTTACAATAAATGAAGACCACTACCTACAATGAAAATGATAAAGGAGTTGATAAATTTTACTGATGTGGTGTTGACGTGATTTTTCAAGAGAAATGATGTTAGTCAATGACACCAACTTTAAAAGCATATATCCTGAAATATGTCATGAATGACTCATAGAAGTGGACTATATTTTGTTCGTATCATCCAATCAGCATACGTTATTGATGTTTGGAGATAGAATTTGTAATTTAAAAGAAAAACATTGTAGTTACAGAGACTGACATTCATGACACGTAACATACACGATTACTTTTCTAAAACACTTATATTAGTTAAACTTATGCAACATTTTTAATAAAAAAAGAAAAATTAAAAAGATTATAAAACTGATCAATATAAGTACTGGATTAAAGATGTCATAACATGCATCATGAATACGTTCAATTATTTAATTGTCCATGTACCAAATAATGTTTGTTACATTGGGGTCAGTGAACATAACAAGATTTAACAAGTTATATGTCAATTTATCAGAGCATTATGGATTGTTGATGGTATTAACTGTCAAACTAATAACCCCACGGTAACAGTTACATAGCAAATATGTACTGCTGTACAAAAACATCTAGAAAATAGTTCATACATCAACCATCAAAGTAGTCCCTTTTAAAATGATGGTTTATGATATTCATGGACATTTGATCATGTTCATTCTTGAAATTCGATTGGAATATAATGAAAAATGTCATTTATAATTATGTTAGTTAAATGACACCAAGGTTAACATAATAAGTTTTCATGCATTCAATATCTCAAAGTTCGAGAAAATTTCAGGCCTGAAAAAATAATGCAAACGTTTAAATGTGTTTCATAGCATGTCAAAATTATATGTGATAATCTTGCCTGAAGTAATGCTGCACAACCAAAATATGGTCATATTGAAATTTTTGTTACGATTTTGACAATCCAATATTCTTTGACAAACTAACATTTCTTCAAATTCTAAAATGTGATAACTGTAATTCCCTTGAATTTTTAAGCTTTCACGGGGACATTGCTGGTGATTTGCCCAATTCCAAAGTTTAACAAGTGTTTTCACTAACAGGGTGCCACAAGAGGATGAAGAAAGGAATAATGGAAGCACAATTATATAACTTTAAGTCATTGGTCTCTTTGATTGTTTATTTTGTTGTTGTTCCGAAGAATGCAAGAATCACTTTGCACTGGGAGGGAGGCTGACATGAGCCTGGGTAACCACCCAAGTTACAAGGTTCCAGCTGCGGTGACCCTAATATGAGAAAAACCAGAAACAAATAAAAATCGTACCCGATGTGGCCGGCCTATGTCGACCAGAAACTGTTTCAACAACACGCCATCAGAGACTTTTTGGCCGATCGGATGTTAATCTTTACCGATATTTTACCAATACCAACAGAGTCAAGGTGGGAGAAAACGCGGCACTCTAATAAAATAAATAGGCGCATATATATTCCTCATGGTGTTTTTCTGTCATATGGTATTATTTTTCTGTCAAACTGTGCTAAAAACCGTTTTGCTGTACATAACTTTTGCCATTACAATACTCTTTGGAATTGCCTTGGTAATTTGGTTTGCGCCACAAAATGTGCGCGTAGTTTCAAGGAGGCCCACTAAACCACGAGCGTGTATGGACTGATGCATATCTACTCATACATCGTTGGTGCATTGTGGGATGGAAGTTCGTAAACATGATTCCGGTAGGAACCCCAAACATCATGTATTTAATCTTACCGATTGGAATTTAACCTGGGATTTTATACTCCATTTGACTTTTTGAATGGCCATTTCATTCGGTTTTGAGCTGATCCAAACAAAAATCATCACCTAACAGATTGTTGGCCGATTTAAGACTCCTCCTGAAACTGAAAAGTAAATATTTGAGATACCCCTATGGTAGACTAACAGAAGGACATGTTGATGTTGTATACCCCATACAGTATGTCTCAGAAAGAACGTTACCCTCCAGAAACGGCAATTTTTGCTTACTTAATCAATTCTTATCATTGTTTTAGCTTTATTTGAAAATAGTACTTTTTAACATATGGTGAAAACAGAAAAACACGCTGAAAAATCCAAAACTTTCCCTAAAATGATGCAAACCTACTTTCCACGGCTAGCAATATCAGAGAAACATGTACATTGTCATTCTTATGATTGAGCACACGTAAGTTCTCAGATTTAATTAATTTGTTCACAGGTAATGCTAAAAAGCACGCTGAAACATGCACTTAATTGTTCTTCAGATTGACGTGACCTAAATCCCCTCACCCATCTCCTCATAATGCAAATAGGAATTTGTTAAAGGCACACTTTTCAAATAATGGCATGGGGGCGTGGGACTCCTACAAGCATATTCTTCTTAACTGCTCTTGGGTTAAAGGGACCATCGTTCATCGACCGCTTTTCCCTCAAGTAGGGGACCCAGTAGATGGAATCAAGGGGAACAGATAAAACATTCATCATGGCAAGACTCTAAAAAGGTTCAAGGAGAGGATATTGTCGTCACTACAGGAAAATCAGCGTCGCGAATAATGCTGCACAATGGTGCGTAGAGATTGAGCATAAACTCTAGAACACCAGCCAGCAAAGATCTTGGAATTTGAGAGTATTATTGACAAGGAGGGTCTTACATTTTTATGTTGAGGATATTTGTATCCAGGTTCCATCTGCTCATGCTAGCGGGACAAGTATATTTGCATCATTTTAGGGAATATTCATTGTTTGTTATTTTTTCACCGTTTCTTTCTTGTTTTCACCATAATCTTCAAATAAGAAGTACATATTTTCATAATATAAAGCTAAAACAAGGATGAGAATTGAATAAGTAAGCAAAATGGGCGTTTCTGGAGGAGTAACATCTTTATTGAAGACACCCTTGTATTGCCCAAATCTCAAGACCTGGCCCAGGTCTGTTTTTTTGAACTCGGATGGTTTTACCTCCAGAATACCCAGTCTCCCCCCACACACCACAAACATCCGCGCCCAAATCTTGCATTTTTGTAAACTCGGGTGGTTATTCCGTCCAGAAACACCCCCAGCTCCGAGCAAGCTAGGGTCAAGATAAAATGAAAACCCAAAGTCTGAAAAAGCGTGCACTTTTATATTCCTACAGCAAACAAACTGGTATTGTAAAACATATAAACTATATCATTAACTTAATTTTGTATTTTATAACAGAATTGTCTCCAGTTAGACGGGAGAAGAAATCTCCCAAAATCATCAAGGGAAAAGCCACTGGAAGCATACTATATTGCTGCTCCCTAATGGTAACTCATAGGTATGAAAGGAGAAAGTGTTGACAGTATGGCAGTGTGGGGCAAATACAAGATGTCACTGAAATCACCTGAAGAGGAGAGACTATGATAAACGATTTACGGAGGGTATATGATACTATAACACTACAAGGATACATTGTGGTGGTAGAGATGGCACAAAACTTTATGTGAAGGTATTTAATTTGAGTGGCAAATACCTTCACTGTTTCAATGTCGTGACACCAAAGTGCTGATCTAATGCAGATTGTAGGCTAAGATTGCGTTGCCATGAAGGGGCAGGCAAAATATTGGTACATGGACCACATACGGGATATCTAACAATACTACAGGTCCTGATGGTAGTTGGTCCGGTTCTAACAGTAGCCAGGCATACATATAATGATGGTTGTCAATAGTTAAGAGTCAAAATCCTGCTTCATTCTCACATTATTTAAGGCCCACGGTCCAGGTAGTGCAATAGATTCTCAGGAATGTGGCGTTCTTTCACACCCAAGATAGATGCGGACTGTGAGAGGTAAAGAGCAGTAGGGTAAGGGGAAAATGCATGTGATGGAATGATAACATATAAATTCAGGCAAAGTTGCATCAGATTTGGATCAGTTCCTTTCAATAGGTCATTCATATTCACAAGTATAGCCCAAAAGGTGCATTCCTTACAATGCGTAGCCACGGGATTGGAATCACCATAGATTTGTCCATCAAAACGAATGGATCACTGGTTGTTGCTAATAGGAAATCAATACTTATTTACAGCTCTTGTAAGGACACTATCATGATACCAGAAAGAGTCAGGGTAGTTAGGTACCCGAACTTGTTTACAGACACTGTAAAACTTGATTTTTGATGATTTTTTTCGATTTTATGATTAGCAAATCACTGATAGTGCCTTTTGATTTTTTCTAGCTTTGTTTTTAAAAAATTAAAACAGTAGTGCGGAGTATGCACTGCTTTCATTAACATGCGCATAAGTGTAAAGCTCCACCATGGTTTTCTGGCATTTTTGGACTGTTAAGAAAAAAATGTCTAAAACGCAATATGAAAATTTCTGGACTAAAATGAAAGCATCAACGATACAATGCATATTCCATTGCTTAGATGTTGTAACAGGTATTCTAGTAGGTCGACCAATCTTGTATTGCAGAACAAAAAAAGAAAGATAATCCAGTTGCCTATTCATAGGCATTAAATCCTTGAGTTTTCCCAGTATGGTGGAGATTGCGGAAATCCACTTCCACAACACCCCATTCTCCCCTTCCCCAAACACCTCCACTTCTCCCTCCCAACATCCATCTTCCTTTCCCAACACCTCATCTTCCTTCATCCCATCTTCACCCTATGCAATATCCATCTCCCCCTTTCCAATCCCCATTTCCCTTCCCAACACCCCAATCTACCCTTCCAACACCCCATCTCCCTTACAAACACTCCATATCCCCTCCACCAAAACCCCCCAACATCCCAACACCCCATCTTCTCTTCCAAGCATCCGTCTGCCCCTTCCCAACACCCCATCTCCCCTTCCCAACACCCCATCTCAGCCTTCACATAACACCCATCACACGACACCATCATCTGACACCCAAAACCAACACCACAACACCAACCACCCACCCCCCCCCCTCCCAAAACACCCCATGCATCCAGAGGTGGCTATTAAGGATATAAGCGAACCCTTTATATTGAGTGTTAATTGGTCAAGTTAGTCGTAATAATTTATGAAGAGAGGTAGTAGGGGTAGTATTAAATATTAATAAAATGTTGTGTTAGTTCATACGTCAGCGTCCCATGTCAAATAGTGACATATTACGTATTGTAAAACGGCTATCTTAAATTCGCTCTATGCTGTAACTTTAAAAAGATATTTCAATTAAAACCCTAGTCGAAAATCGCAAACGTAAGTTGATTCCAAATATATTTAACCAATCAACTTCCAAATTTATTTTGATATGCGAAAAAAA
>JAMKCH010041404.1:0-45974 GCA_023653785.1 Ophioderma brevispina
CAATACCGATTTGTCGCATTAACACCCTTTTTCCTTCTTCTCCCACAGCTCGCATATGCTATCGATGTCGTTCGTTCACAGGTGCTTGCCAGGTGCCTGGCAATTCTGGGGGTGTTCACAGATTTTGAATCCCAAGTAATTTAGGGGTCAAAAAGGGGCAGTCTTTCCTAACCCCTTTAATATTTCCAAAATGCTACTGGTATACACGGTTGGCTTGATCTTAACTAAACTTCATCAAAATAAACCCTGACCCAAGTGTCATAAAAGGTGTTCACATTTTGGGTCAAAGGTCATGCAGGGGTCATTACAGGTCGTCTGTCGTACCCTCTTTTTGTCTTTCTGCACAAATCAAATCTTATAATCACTAGAATTAGTAAGAAGAACCACTGACACAAAAGGCCCCAATATGGGGTTATAACATTGCACAATTGGGGTTTTTTAAAGGTTCATGCAGGGGTCATTACAGGTCAGTTCGCTCTAACCTTCCTTTTGCTTGGTTTTGCCACAAATCAATTGCTATAATCACCAGACTGGGTCAGAAGACGCGCTGACCCAAGGGCCATATGGGGTGTTCACAGATTGTGCTCAAAGGTAATGTGGGCCCACGCCTAAGGTTAGTGCTTCTTTGAAAGCAATGGTACATGTCTAGTGCAGGTTCAATACGAATGGGTAATACCAGTGTTAAAAATGTATGACTAATCTATACACTAAAGTGCAATCCAACTGTGGATCCTGCACAGTAATTGCTAATGTGGTTGATATTAAATTTTTCTAATGGAGGTTTCCCCTCATATCTTTGAAAGCAGTCACGCACTAAGGATTAAAACTATTTTAATGCCTTTAATTAAGACCTTGTACAAGAATATGCAGTAACATTATTAGTGCTGGATTATTAACAAACACAGGGTATGGGGTTGGTTGTTTGAAGCATTTGTCTATGGGGGTTCCATGCGTTGGTTGGCAGCTCACTGTGCCAATAGCCCTGTGCATGATGGGAAGGGTTCTGAGCGGATGTTATTTTAACCAAAAGTAACAGAGCTGCTGTTATTTTAACAAAAAGTGCTACATCAAAAGTTTGACCCACAGATACAAACACTTACACAAATCATGCTTGACCAACAAGTAAGTAAAAAAAAGAAAGTCGTGTGACCGGCAAGCTGTGCGCGGAGTGCCATCTCTCTTTTCCTTAGCGTATTGGGCCAGACTCCTCCGTATTATTTTGCTGTGGGGGTTCGCCACTCCTCCCGCCCACAGAGAGTCTGTTACTTTCCCAGATTGAATAATGCTGGTACCATTTATACACCTGGGTGGAGGAGGGGTAATTGAGGTAAAGCGCATACTGAAGGGCCCAAACACGTTGGAAGCAGTGGGCTCGAACCCACGGACCCTTTGGATTGCGGGTGGCGGAGTTGCTCAATCCACTGGAACACACAGCCCAGTCTGCCACAAGGTCTTTCCAAATTACAAACGGACGACGCCTAATAACCAAAAGCAAACAAAACAAGCCACAACACTTACTGAAAGAGAATCTTCCCCAACTTGGACGTTCCCACCTCCCAGTAGATTGGCGAGTGAGTAAAACTGCTGCAGCATGGACACCGCTTGGCATGTACTATTATGGAATAGCAGTCATGGTACCTGAAAGGTGAAAAGAATAACATTCTTGAACTTAGAGAATAAAAGATGGATTTGTGTTTTGCCTAGATAAATCGGTAATTGGAATGGGCAGGTCCAATATTTTGAGTAGTGGATGCCGCGCAGCGGTATCCACTACGATTTAAAAATATTGGGACTGCACATCCAATATGACACGATATTAGATAGGCAAAACAACAAATCCTATCTTTTATCTATTCTTTAGTTATTTTGTGGTTGTTATTTTTAATCGAAATATTTTCATGTCAATAATATTTAGTTTTAAAAGGGGCAAAAAAATATTCCCCCGTGTCAAAAGAACCAACCCGTCTAGCTGCGTGCACTGCGTAACCTTATACACGCGCGCGTAAACATTCGCGCGACGACGCACTATCTAATATCGTCTCATATAAGATATTGCAACAACCAATGATATTGCGTTTTTGCTTACTAAAGCCAAAACCAACCCCGCCCACGAATAAAATAGGCATATAGGATATATTTTTATTAATCAAATCTTCTTACTTTGCCCTTGATGCAATGTTAGTGGTTGAAAAAAACCAACATGCACTTGGTCGGATTCGAACCGGCGACCTTCGTATTACCTACGCACACCACCTGCCAACTATCTATCAAGCAGGGTTGGTAAAGCGGGATAAATAGCTCAACATTTGATACCTAATTTAGGGTGATTTAAGTATTTTGTAGGATAAGTTGACTATGAAAAATGGGCAAAAACTTTTTTATCCTGCAATAACATTATTTTAAAATCCTGCAATAAAAAACTATCCAATATTATCATTGTTTTTAAGAATAGTGAATTAAAAAACCACCTTAATTACAAGGTTGCTTTAATTAGCAGTGCAGGGCCCAGGTCTAGGTCCCTATCAGGGCCCCCTAGCCTAGACTAATCCTGTTCATGGTTCTTTGTCAGTCTAAACTATCCATGATAAATGTTTGTGAACTATAAATTCTTGAATAAATGTGTGCATATTTAGTCAAACTGAGGTCAAATGATTCTTTAACATCATTAAATGATGGGGGGTTGAGGATTCGAGGGGCAATGCAAAAAAGGTTTTAAGGGGTTTAATGTGTGATCTGTTTATGCGCAAGCTGTTTTGAGATTTGAGCATTCAATTTAGCACCCACTGACAGCGGCAGAAGAAAGACTTTGCATTTTGAGGTGCGAAAGTTCCACGCGCAGATACGGTGGATCTCTGGGCGTTTTGTTTGCGTTTATTTGCGCGAAGAATTAAAACAAAACAAATCGCGTCTATCGAGTCCTCTATGCCCGCGTTCAGGCCCGCATCCTCTACGCACGCGTTCACTGCTTTGCTGCGTACTGAATGTGCCGCGAACTTCTCTTACGGCCCAACAAGGCGCCCAAATTGTAAAAAGACTCAAATTTGAGTTGTTTTAGGTATTTAATGGAAAAAGTAAGTCGGTGACCCCCATTTTTATTTCAAAATTTTGAAGAACGACATCGGGAGCTCAACTTATTTAGAAATTAACAAATTCTATCGAGAAGTTTTTATTTTGTAGGCGATCCAAACGTCAAATTTTGATTTTTCCCATAGACTTGTGTGGTTTAAAAAGTGACAACATACCTTTTTTCTTTTGGCTATAGCTCAAAAACAAAGTCGGTGACCCCCATTTTTATTTCAGATTCCTAATCAGCACTGTTATAAATACTATATAAGTGAATTCTGGAAAATTTTATTGAGTAGTTCACTAACACGTCAAACCCCTTAAGCAAAAGGGTGAATGTGAAAATTTCAAAGGAGAAATCTCATTAAATCGGGGGAATGCAAACAGAAGCAAAGGGGGAATTCAAAATTTTTTGCCAAAAAAAATTGAAATCCTCCATTTCCCCCTGTATAAATAATGACTGCCCCTAATCTTTAACTAATTTGCAGATAACCGTGACAATTTCTTTTAAAGCTGGTTTCCATAAATAAGGACAAAATACTCAGTTAATCTTGAAATTGAATGCCTACATTTTTCAATTTGCTTTGACACTCATGTTTTTTTTTGGTTAAATTTTATTGCGATGAGTCGCCTGAAGAACCATTTCAAGAGCCACTGATGAAAGACTTGGCATAATAGTATGTTTGATGGGGATTTTTGACAAATGGCAGCTATTGTATTTACAACTTTCTTGCATTGTCTACCCTCATATCAAATGTTTAATGTTTTAAGGAAGGAAATCGAATGGTAACTTTTGATGAAATTCATCTAATAAGTTGGAACTTTACGGCCTAATTTGTACCTTCTCTTCTGCCACATTTGCTCAAAAGCATCTGCCAACTCAATGCTAGAAATCTCTTCTGCATCTTGGAATTTCAGAAATCCATCTCCACCGTGTCCTGTCATGTACACCAGCACATTGCTGCGATCATCAGTCAGCAGACGTTTAGACCGGGGTGTGCTGGCTGGTAGCCGCCAGTCAATACTCGTAAGAAGTTTTCTACAGTGACCTGGGAATGTTTAAAGTCAAAATTTATTCTATTGTGGTTCTTGTGACAAGGAGTACATTGGAGAAACTGGTAGAAACGGAACATTGAACACCACCGCGACATACACAGACCAGTAACAAGCAAAAAGTTGTGCACTGTCTAACATGTGTAGAAAACCAACACAATGCACTGGGACTCTAACTTTGATGACAGCTCTTCTTCAGTATAAGGTGGAACATTTTATTGAATCAATTGTTCTGAATATGACACTAGCTAGAGTATCAAAAGTTTTTTATTGCCTTCTCAAAGGAAAGATTAAATTCTACTCATATATACTGACCCACAGTACCAAATACTTTCAAGATACATGGCAGTGATGCTTTAGGACTAAAAAATTACTAAAGATATTCAGGGATGAAGGATCCAAATCTACAGCATATTCCAGTAAATTGTTCCATGAACTACATGTATATACTTTGTTTGGTCTCAAATTAGAGGGTGATATTATGATGCAACTCTGCAATCACTCTAGCATTTCGATTGTGCCGCATTTATTCCCGTGCATAAATGATGCAATTCCAAGATCAGTGTTTGTGTTTCTAAGGTGCGAAACCTAACATACACAGTGGCATCAGCCATTAACTTGAGATTGAACAGAGTAGAGTTTTATGAGCTTCTGCACTATTGATGTCCTGGCTTGGAGGTGGGTTATTCCTATTCACACAAGGGAAACATTCTATCTATACACAATGAAGCCAAGCCCATCCAATAACAATTCCTCTTCCCTTCAGCCTTGTGCTATTTCTAACTGACTTGCTGCCTTACCTCATATCCCCTGTAGTCAACCTCCACATCATCTCCATACACATTAATATGTTGGTTTGCATTGTTGAAAACAGTTGCTGAAAAAGAGAAGATATGGGAGATCAAACATCTAATTCTAACATACTAAAAATTAAGCGATTGGACTTGTACAAGGCCACATTACAATGAACAGTTTGTTTGCAAAATGTGATCAGCCTTTTTAAAATCTTTAAGATAAGGACAAACAACATGTGCATATTTTACTGACTTTGAATTGATACCTAATTTCAATATTCTAAGTTAAAGATGTATTTTGTGATTTCAGGCACTTCTGTTTTATTCATTGATCACTAGATAACTTTGAGGAAAGCTTATTCACAAAATTTGAGTTGATCCCGATTTGCGGTTTTGTGTTATAAGCAATGCTCGTTTCCCATGGTCCATAGGCCACGGTGCAGTAATTTGTCAGTTTACGGACAGAAATACAAAATTGCTAATTTAGTACGATACGGACGAATTTGCATGTAAGCTTAGGTACACAGGGATTACTAGGCTAATGGTTCAAATAACATAAAAATCTCAACTTTTTTTTAGGTAGGTCGGGGGACGAGGTCGTGGATCACAAAATGCCCCTTTAAACAGTTGAAATTATTGTCAGGAGTAGCACATATCTGTTTTTTTTTGTATAATTGACTAGTTATTTGCACTAATATCTATTGGCCATAAGCAACCAGGACTGACTATAGGGATCTTCAATTTAACCTGTAACCCATTTGCTTCAAAACTATTTCCTAATGCACAAATCTGTAGTACAAAATATTAACAAATTTAAAGTGAACCACTTTTCTTCAAAATATTTAACTAGCCTGATCGGACAGAGTGGTATAACATTTTAATTGCCCAAGAGAATTTTTCAGTGCCACAGGCAATCAGACAGGTGATTTGTGGAGGCCTGTCGGTTTATGCATCTAAACTCTTCATATGTTGACTTGACTTGATAAAGACACCGCTTTTGCTGGCATTTGATTCATCTACCAATTTTACACATCAGCCCTAATCCATATAGTGCTATTCCATACCTTAAAATCAGCATATAAAATAAAATAGGATAAAACAATATGAAATATCATGAAATCTCAAGACAGAGGGAAGGCAGATGGGCAAAATCTTCATCCTCTTGCATCACCTTTTGAGAAAATGGGCAAAGACAGGCTGCTTAAGATTCATTGTTTTGTTTTTTTTAAACAACACAAAGCAGGTCAAACAAACCTGTAATTGTACCTTGTGATCCACAGTCTTTTTGTGTTTCATATGGCTCTATATGAGTGACAACATCATGGAATGGTGAAATACAGAGGGTGTATTAGTCCATTCTATAATGCATAGTTTGGGAATTTTTACCTCACTAAGACTGTGATTCCACAAAAATCCTATTCTTAAAACACATCCAAAAAAACCCCCTCCTGACTTTACCCAATCATTTTAGCCGTCCAAGGTACCTGAGGATTTTTATCAGGATAGTGAAATGTTTTGTGGTCCTTAAACTTCTTGAACACTTTTATGTTTAATACAGTACATTACAGTATAGGCACATTGCAATTGCATTATAGAATTGGTTCAAAACCCCCTGGTGAATTAAACAGAATATATCTTTTGTGATCAAGAGGTATGAACTTAACTCCACTCCAATTGGAGGGGTCGCGCCCCAGCCGCCAAACCTCCAATATCGGAATTTCTGCGTATAATACGCACACACTCCAAAATCGGAGGGTCTGCGTTCATCGCAAAAACTCCAAAATCGGAGGTTCTGCGTATCTTTTAAATATTATTTATTTATATTCAAACACTCCAACATGTCCAATATCGGAGTTTCAGCGTATAATACGCACACACTCCAAAATCGGAGGGTCTGCGTTCATCGCAAAAACTCCAAAGTTGGAGGTTCTGCGTATCTGTAAATATTATTATTTATATTCAAACACTCCAATATCGGAGTTTCAGCGTATAATACGCACACACTCCAAATCGGAGGGTCTGCGGACATCGCAAAAACTCCAAAATCGGAGGTTCTGCGTATCTTTAAATGTTATTATTTATATTCAAACACTCCAATATCGGAGTTTCAGCGTATAATACGCACACACTCCAAATCGGAGGGTCTGCGGACATCGCAAAAACTCCCCACATAATAGGAGGTTCTGCGTATCTTTAATGGTTATATTTATATTCAAAATCCAATATCGGAGTTTCAGCGTATAATACCTAACACACTCCAAAATAGGAGGGTCTGCGGACATAGAAAAAAAAACTCCAAAATCGGAGGGGTTCGGCGTTATCTTCTTAAATATATTGTTATCTTCAAACACTCCAATATGGAGGGTATTCTGTGTATGTTCAGTTATTAAATGCTCCAAAAGAGAAAAAATGAAAGGCGCAATTTTGACTAAACAAAAATAAGTATTTGATGGTGTGTGTTTGTAAATTTATATCATCCCAGCGTGGATCATTTGTATTCGATGTATTTTTTCAGTGCTAGATGAACACTTAAAGAGTGGCTTCGGTTTTGTTTACAACAGCCCCCAATATTATCTTCCATTTCATTTGGAGCGTTTGATATCACTGTTTTCTCAAAGGGGGGATGGAGTTTATGGTCTACTAATTCCTCGATAATTAGAATCATCCATTTCTACAAATATCCATTGAATCCGTTTGCGGTCCAAGTTTTGATGTCAGCATTGTCTTGAATAGGAGGGAGTTCACTATCTTAACGCCCAATATTTTCCATCAAGTACCTATATCATGTATATTCATTGCTATCTCTTACCTTTCGGCACCACGGTTGAGAGCTGGTCAAGGAGTGGGTTCGTCAACACTAGGTCCGCTTCTATTGAATTCGGCACTTGTCAGCGCATCTTCGAATCGATCAGACAGAGTTTTAATCAGTCCTCTAATTTAAATCAAGGATTAGAATTAGACATTTTCACTTGTTTTGTCCTTTGGTGTTTTTGGAAACTCCTACAAATAGATATAGCCAGGAAATAGCGAGCCTTCGCTCATACCATATAGTTGTTTCGTTCGTTCAGAAAGTCAAGTTAGAGGTCATTTTCGTGACGGGCACGATTTTCACATGGACGGACAGAAATTTTGGGGGGCGGTTTGGATTCTAATTACAAATCGCTACTAAAAAATCGCTTCAAAGACTGAAAAAAGAACTTGGTGTTTTTTTTTACGTAAGGTAAGTCACGCAATGCTTCATGGTATAAAAATCGTCAAAGGTTCAGAGTGATTGCTTTGTTCTAAAAGGCTACAGGCCCGGGCTACAGGCACACTGGTTAGAAAACTATAAAGGATTTTGGAGTTTTTTTTTGCGGATGTCCGCAGACCCTCCGATTTTGGAGTGTTTGCGTATTATTCGCTGAAACTCCGATATTGAGTGTTTGAATATAAATAATAATATTTACATTACGCAAACCTTCCGATTTTGGAGGTTTTTGCGATGTCCGCAGACCCCTCCGCTTTTGGAGTGGTGGTGCGTATTCTTCCGCTGAAACCCGATATTGGAGTGTTTGAATATAATAATAATATTTAAAATACGCAGACCTCCGATTTTGGAGTTTTTGTGATGTCCGCGACCCTCCGATTTTGGAGTGTCTTGCTATTATATATGCTGAACCTCCGTTTGGAGTGTTTATTCTCTAAATACTCATATTTAAACATATACGCAGAACCTCCGCTTTTGGAGTTTTTTACGTATGTCCGCAGACCTCCGATTTTGGAGTGTGTTGCCGTATTATATCCTGAAACTCCGATATTGGAGTTTTGAATAGAATAATCACTATTCTTAAAGATACGCCAAAGATATAATATCCCCAAACTCCTCCGATTTTTGAGTTTTTTGCGATGTCCGCAGACCCTCCGATTTTGGAGTGTGTGCGTATTATAACGCAAGAAACTCCGAATTTGGAGGTTTTGCGGCGGGAGCGCAGACCCTCCATATTGGAGTAACTTATACATGTGAAATCACAGTGTTTAACCACCACTGACTGTTACACTACCTACGCAGGCCTTGGATTTCCTGGCCTTACAAGCATATCAATCAGCTAGCATAGAGGATATCTGGCTGTCGGAATGCCCGTCCTCTTGACGCTGCGATACATTGACAAGGGTGTTGCAATATGGCGATAGTTGAACCAATAGCGAGAAGTACAAACCCTGCAAGCAAAACCAAGATACAACATGAGTTTATAATATACGAACCGTGGGTTTAATTTGGCCCTTGTTGAACGAGTTGGTTCTTGAACTGTTTTGAGCAACTAAAACTAATAATCTGTTAGTTTTGTTTTTTTCCTTTTAAAGTTGTTTAAATTTATATAATTAAAGAACCCCTAAACTATAGGCAGTTAAAGGATTAGCAGCGATAATGCGAGAGAATCGAAAATTGTGGAAATGCATGTTTCTTAACTTAAAAATGAGGGATAAGTGCGTACAATTCCTTATAACTGCTTTAATGTAGAACAGTCAATCAATCAATCAATATATTTATTTTTGTTCATCACAAGATACAGCAAATATAGTACGATTAATAATAATAAGTGATATATATAGTACCTGATATTGAAGTATTGAGGAAAATATATTATAGACACAAGTGGATACTTTTTAAATAAAAAATAAAAAATCATTGAGCCAATAACTGAAGGAATTAGTCTGACAGACCTGCCAACATTACAGGATTTTCCTGGCAAAAAATTAAGATTTACTGACAGTACAAATACAAAATCAGGAATATAAGTGCAACATATACAAATAAGAGTAATGCCTATTAAAGGGGGGGTTGGCCAGGTTATGGTTCTTGAGTAACATACTATATTTTTATGAGATGACCATTGCTGTACCAGTGGTGAACGAGTCACTGTAAACGCAGGGCGTGGGGGTGCAGTGGCCTCCTCAGATTACATATACAAACTATGTAACAGTGGGAAATTCAAGAACAGGGCACAAGTACACAAAACAACAATACGAACATGACGTTCCAAATACAATTAAACACAATCCGACTATTGGATAAAAAATAATAATACTATAAAAAAAAGAATGGATAACAGCACTATAGGAACTGATAATGTTTTTCATTTTGTTTGAGAATAAATGAGTGATGGTCAGTTTTTAAATGGGATGGTAAGTTAGACCAAAGCAAGTGACCTTGATTCTTATTGTGTTTTTGCCAGGACGTGTTAACATTTTTAATATGAGGATGTTCAGCATCCTGGTTTGGATAATGATGAGTGCGAGTATGGAAGTTGAAGAAATCTTGTCCTGCTCAAGAAGATCATTTGACAGTAAGTTATGGTTGAAATTGATACATGAATGGTAGCAAGTGGGGAGCCTGTAAATGTCGTGACTTAAAGGTTTTGAGTGATGAGACAAGGGGATCTGTATGGCTAACCACAATTATTGGGGTGCACTCTAATTACACGTTTCTGAAGTAGGAAAACGAATCTAAACCATTGTTGTTAGCGTCAGCCCAAGCATAGCACCATATTTGAAACAAACCACCAAATAGTGACAATTCCTTATAACTGCTTTAATGTAGAAACAACCACCAAATAAAGTTGAACAAAATAAAGTGATTGAGGAAAATTTGCCATAACGTCTCCCGCAAATAGTCACACAGTGACAGCTCTTCAAAATATGCCCTAAACAACTGTATATGTGTTTTACAAATACAACCAGTACACAAACGAACAAGATCAATAATGCATGTGTTTGAGGGCCAAACTGTATTGATCATGGTGCACAATATCCACCTGAAAATCTGTATATTCTACAGGGGAAAGGCTTTTTGATCTCAAAGTCGAGTTTAGAAGGCCACGTATAGAAATTACAGAATCATATAAAAAGTACCGCCGTGTCCTTAATACACGGATTCAAGCCAACCCTTGCAGGTTATGTTTGAATATTCATGCCCAGTTAACAACAATACAAAATTGATTTTTGATGATTTTTTTCAATGTTTCGGAAATTAGCAATCGCTGCTAATCCCTTTAAGATATGTGGTAATCATGTTGTTGAAAAAAAACGCATAATCTCAGCATTCCCAGATTTTCAGATGATCTCCTAAAAATCAAGTGCATAATGGATTTCCTTGTGTTTTTTCAGAGAAAATTAACTGACAGACACTCCACTCTTCAAGAAAACATCTTTTCATAGTGCCAAACATGAAATGGTCCCCCAAAGTATGGTTTGTATGCAAACCGATAGGAGTGTGCTACTAAACACAAAATACCAGATGGTAGCACGCATTGTATTTTTGGTGTGGCTAGTCATAAGTTTCTTGCAGCTATCGATTAAGTTGCATGCCTATAATGTCATCTATGATAGGCATATTGTTGTTGGTGGCACAACCTCACCATATGTGCATTCCTGTGGTCTTTATGGGTTTTGGGGTGGCCCCCCATTTTGGAAGTGACACTATGCAAGCTGTTAGACCCATATTTTTTTTCTAAATATTGTTTTGAACTTTATAATTTTTTTTTTTTTTTTGGAACTTCACCCAAAACCCATATTTTTTGAAAATTTTATCCCTGTCACCCAGAAGACCCCTATTTTCGGAGGAGATTTTGAAATTTTCGCGAAAAACTATTTTTTTATAAATTTGCTAACCTTTCACAAGAAGACCCCTTTTTGAAAATTCTGCAAATTTGTCACATGACCCCTCCCCCTTTTTTTGGGTCATTTGGCTGTTCTCTTCCCCCAAAGACCCACTAATTTTTTAATTCTCTTGTCACCGAATGCCCCCTAGTGTTTGTAAGCGCCAGCCTTACACCCATATCCATTTCCATATGCGAGTGCCCCCCTCCCCCGCGTGGGTATTGCCCAGTAGTATTTCCACCAGTCATTGGTCTGAAAGATGGAAACCCTGGTGTGTGATTGGTGTGAAGTCTTTTAATGTGGTACATATTGCATGTAAAATGACACAGCCACACCCTCAACGTGCTCTCGTTCAGGTCAAGAAACTTTTGGAGCATCCTGTGCTTAGAAATGGTTATTTTTGGATACCTTTTACACCATAACTTTGTTATATTTCTGGTCCCAATTGACCCATCATATTACTAATGTTTACTTTCTACAATGATCAGCAAAACGTTCAAAATTGTCCAACATGCCATTTCCCTTTTAAAATCATGCCAGTACCATCTGGGATAAAGTTGTTTTTTAGTACCCTTATGTAGTTGTACACCTCCCATCATCAAACCCAGGTCCAACCAAGACCACATTTATTCACTTTTCAAGACTTTGCTGTTGTGCTGCACATTCTTGAATTGAAATTTAATATTTTCTTCAGCCTTTCTTGTGAAATGTAATAAAAAATTATGAAAGGGATCAAACTAGAATTTCATGGTTCTCGGCTTCTAGGTTCGTTTTGCTGTCTAGTTGGGGACTGGTTGGGAGGAGCTGGTAAATTGTGCGTTGCCATGTTTCTGTTAGCGGCTGGTGTGACCATGCTTCTGTTCAAAACCTTATCGGTCGCTCTGAGCCATTTTGTTGATAACTGAGGTTGGCCGGAATTTGTATGTTAATTGAAGCACCGTTATTCTGCAAGTGTTTAGATTGTTTGAATTGATGTCAAAGATGACTTGTAATTCTGTGGCTTGCATGTCAGGCGACTGCAATTTTAGGTTGGCTGTTAACTGAATAAGTTGGACGCATCTCTCTTATCTTCCCATCATTACATCACTCAGTAGTAGAGTATTGTTTGAACTTGGGGAAAAGGTGCTTGGTCCGAACCAGATCAACAAAGTGTGCAGGATCAAAGACTGTGCAAGTAAAAGAAGGTCCGTGTGGCTAGCTAGCGAGTGTGAGTGGCTTCAGGCGACTCGGAAAATCTCCAGTGACTGAGCGAACCCAGTAAAGCTGGTAGGGGTGTTTCCAAATGCATATGACCTTGAAAAAATTTGTGCTGGGAAGAGAATTCTACAGTGGTGCTGTTGTAGCTGTTGGTGTGGCCCCTATTTGTTGTGACCACTGCAAGTTTGTAAGGTGAAGGATGTCCAATTGAAGCTATAATTTTTCTGACAATTGCTTGGAATATGACTCCATGGGTTTACAATAAGTAATTTCATTCGCGAACAATTCCTTTCGTTTTTGTTAATTACCATTCATATTCTTTGTTTATTTTGATTTTTAATTTATAAATGTCTATATTGTTTTATTCATAGTGTTTTTTTGGTTTTAATATGTACTTGTATATTTGGTTCATTTCTTATTATTGTTTTTATTTTACCTTTTGTCATTTTAATTGTTTATTTTAAATTTTTAGTGTAAACGATTTACTTTAATTAATATTTGTAATTTATTCAACATTTTGGTTTTTTAAATATTTGTCATTGTATTTTTGTGTTTATTACTGGGGTTGTTTTTAATCTGTTACTTATTTAGTCATCTTATTTTGTTTAGTGTTAATTATTTAAGTTTATTTTCATTTTAAACGATTTATATTATTAAGCTTGTTGGTCAAGCGGCTTTGATTTTATAAATTTTTAAAAATATTTTTTTTTATTATCCTCCCGTTTATTTTTTTTATTCTCTTAATACCAGTTGTTTGGGCTTTTATTTGTTATTATTTGTTGTTGTTCTTTGTTTTGTTTTGTATGGCTGATTTTTAAAAAATTTTTTATAACAATATTCCATTTATAATTCATTTTATATTTCTATTCCCTTTTGGGGAAGGCGCGCATAAAAACTGGTTATTATTTTATTATTTCTTATCCTTTTTTTATTTTTAAAAAACGATTTAATTTTAATTTTTTTCTAAAGACTATTGTACAGGATTTGGATTGGTTTGATTTTTAAATTATTTGTTTTATTTGCTCATCCGTTATCTTATTACTTGTTTTCTTATATTATTTTTAATTTGTCGGATCTTTTCTTTATCTTTCATTTCCATTTGTCTATTATTTCATTTTAGATATTTGTGTTAATTTCTTTTGTTTATGCTTTTGTAAGGCCTCTATGTATAACTTTTTGTTTTTTGTCATAATGTGAAAAAAATCCCCCCCCCCCCCACACCCCCCACCCCCCCCCCCCCCCCCCCCCCCCCCCCCCACGCCCCCCCCCACCACGCCCCCCCCCCCCCCCCCCCCCCCCACCCCTCCCAACCCTTTTTTTTATATTTTAGTTTTGTGTTTGGGGGTGGTTTTTTAACAAAAATATTTTTTGTGGTTTTTTTTTTTGTTTTGGTTTTGTTGGGTTGTTGGGTTTTTTTTTTGGTTGTGGTTGTGTTGTGTGGTTGGTTGTTTTTTTGGAGTTTTGTTTGGTTTTTAGTTTTGTGTTATTGTTTTTGGTGGGGTTTTTTGGGTTTTGTGTTGGTTGGGTTTTTTGTTTTTGATGGTTTTGTTTGGGTTTGGTTGTTGTTGTGTTTTATTTATTTGTGTTTCAATTATATATTAATAAAATTTGTTTTATGTTTCTAGTTGAGTTAATTTTTGTGTTTGTTTATGGTTTTTTTTTGCTTGTAGTGAGTTTTTTTTGAGGTAGGCTTGTATTTTGTTGGGGTGGTTGGTTGATTGTAGGTTGTGTTTTGGTTTTAGTGGTCGGATTGAGATGTTTTGTCTTGGTGTTGTTTTTAGTATTTGTAGTGGTTTTGGGTTGTTTGGTGAGTTAATCAGGTTCAGTTCGGGGGTGTGTTTTAATGGTATTGTTTGGTTGTGTCGATGGCGTGACGCTCCACGGCCCCGCCCACGGGAGTGAATATTAGTAAGGCCCACCGCCCCCAGGGAAGGTTGATCTGGGTGGCTTAAGGTTAATGGTGTGGGGGGGGGTATTGATGTAAGGGAGGGATGAACACACCAGCTCCGCCCTGTGTCCTATCGCCTCCCCACACAATAAAAATGTTCTAAAAATACATTAAACAAAGAAATAACTCCCCCCCCCCAAAAAATAAAATCAGCCCAAAGTGGAATTCGAAACCAGACCAACAGGTCCTAATTTTAATGAATCATGGACGAGCCCTATTGAGGTAAGCTGATCATTTTAGGCGTCAATTAGCTGTTTGTATAACGTTTCGCTTAACTGTTTACCGCCGCCCTCAACGCAGTCTGGGTATTTTTCAATGTAAACACGGTAGATAGACAGTCATTCGGGCGCTGCAACAATGATATCATTGGTTAATTTCGTCAAAAAAGCTCTTCCATGTAGACCCCCCTATGGAGCTTGACACGTCCTAGCCCTGACGCATATGGGAGTGCCAGTTAGAGTAACCTCGAACTAACCCCTACCCGCTATTACCAGCGGGTACTTACCCAACTACCGATGTTACCAATCGCCCGAGGGAAATCGGGGGAAATCAAACGGCATTAATTTCCTTTTTTGGCAAGAAAACATGATTTCCACTACCATAATACGCGATTGTTGAAACAAAATCTTGCTCTCTATAAACCGCAGTTTTTCGATACAACATCTTTAAAACAAGTGATAGCGGATCTCGTCATACTTAAAATCCAAGTAAACAAACCCAAACTTTCTATTTAAATAAAAACAAACAATTTTTTACAAAAACAATGTTTTACCTTACCCAAACAACTTTAAGCCCGAAGAAATACAAAAACAATACAAACAAAACACCGACATTTCTAGGGGGTAAACACCAGCACACGACAGTTAATTTGAACGTACCATTTTCATTCAATTCATCACGCGGCCCCGAAATTGCCGACATTTACGGAGAGTCCGCTAAAACCACAAAAAAAAACGGCACCAAAATGGCCCGAGTAAAAGTATTATACTGTCGCTACGCGACTGATAATAAACTGATAATACATATCATCTTACCAGTACAAGCCCCTTTGGTGGTGTGTCCACTTTTGAAGAACTCCTCCTCAATAATCCTGGAAAGAACAAAATCAAAATGCACTATTATTCTATTCAACTGGTCAAATAGACCTAGTTCTCAGTCTCTGTGCTACTTGAACAAGGTGACAGAGAACTAATTATCTGAACAATCATAATAACGTATACGTAAGCCAAATGAGCTATTTGAAAGCCTGCGTTCCCCTTCATGAAGACATCCTTATCTAACCTATTTCATCGGTGGTATTCTAAGGCTTTCCTAACTAGTTTTTCCACGAAGAATCATGGCACCAATAGATACCTGTTCAGGGATGAGAATGCATACTTTCCAAAAAGGAGGGAAAGAACGAAAAGTGAGGAATTTGCAAGATATCTCTATACTTTGTACAGGTCAAAAGTCAAAACAGAGGAATCCCCACAGAGGAAAAATCACATCCCTGCTGTTGCGTATGTAGTTCATTGCATCTCAATTTACAGAGCTGCGTAACTATGCCCCTCCACTAACACTTGCTATGTGCATACACGTGTTCCATGCTGGCCACGATTTGTGGGAAATGTATTTATACGTATACCTTTCATCTCATTCTGTATTTTCCAAAGAACAAATGAAGTGACGCGTCAAAATCAACAATGCCACCGCCATCCTCACGTTTTTTTATATTGGTCAACTTTTAAAGGCCCGACTCAGAGATTTGAAATTATATTTTTTTATTTAAATCCATCCTTGGGTAATCTCTGAGTCAGCCCTGAACTTAAGATGGTCACCTAAATTGTCTGACAGTGGCAGTTAGGGCAAATCTTACAATCAATAGCCAATAAATCCTCATGGCCAGAACTACAAAGGGCACCACCCATCCCAACTGGTTGGGTGGGCGGCACCTGCCTACCTCAAAAGGAGGTTCAGGAGTCCACATCCTGGGTCACGCAGGTGTCGCCTGCCCTATGATGGTGTAAAGCTTATTAGGCACTCGTGGTGAGGTGGTAGTTGGAACGTGGGGCTCTGAAGGGAAGTGTGGAATACTGTGAAGAACTGAGAAGAGGAGGTATAGTATTTGTGGTGGAGAGGGGCTAGGATGATGGGGTAGAAGGAGAAAGTACAATTGGTGGTGGGCAGGTAAAGTCAGGGGATGGGGGTGTGTGGGGGGTCCTGGTGAAAGAGGAATTGTGTGAAAAGGTAGTGGGGGTGAGAAGGAGAGTGATAAGGTGATGTCAATCGTAAGCCATGGTTGTGTTGAGGAGGTGGTGGGTGATATACGGCTATGCCCTGCAGTGTAGGAGGTGTGAAGAAGAGCATTTTAGAGAGTTGACAGATGACTGGTATGTCAAGTGGTGGGGAAAAGGATCAAAGGTTTGAAAGGTGTTTCGTGGAGGAAAGTGGTTTGGGGAGAGATATCTGGAAGAAGATTGTTGTGTGGAGTTTATGTGATGAACAGAGTTAATGTGGCGCGAATACGTGGTCAGGCGATAGACATAAGGAAAGTGACGTTTAGCTCGGGGGAAATAGACAGAGATTGATTAGGTGTTAGTGGGCAAGGGGGAGAGAAAATTTCTGAAGAATGTTAAGGTGATTCCAGGTTGGTGGTTGCAGATGTGGATAATATGAAGGTGAAAAAGGTGGTGAGAAAGGTAGTGCAGGAGAGGAAAGTATGGAAGCTGAAAGAAGAAGAGACAAGAAAGAATTTTGAGATGAGAGTTGGGGAGCTTGTGGGGACTGATGTGTTTGATTTGTGGAGGTGCTTTAAAGAAGGGGTGTTACAGGCATGTGATGAAGTGTGTGGGGAAAAGAAAGGAAAAAAAAAAAAAAAAAAAAAAAAAAAAAAAAAAAAAAAAAAAAAAAAAAAAAAAAAAAAAAAGTCCCTGTTTGTCATTAAGTTGGGGATGTCAGATGGATCCTGCTGGATGTCTCGAGCAATAACATCAATGTAGTTAGAGGGGCGACAACCCCTTTTTTGGCAAGGTAACTATCGCACGATGACAGTGACCAGCAAATCATGCACGGCGTTGGGCAACAGAAGATGAAATTGGAGGGATATCTCCATATATCTGTGCTTTGGTCTTGTGCTCACGCCAGGATGTTTTGAACTCGCATAAGAAGCTTGGTGTAGGTGCCATCCAGTCTATCCTGTAGCTCTTTCTTCATGGTCCAGGTCTCAGATCCATAAAACAGGATACTCTCTACACAGGCTCTAAAGAATTTTAGCTTGGTTGAATTGGAGATACCAGATTGCCATAAGTGGTGTAGTTTATTGCAGGCATTCCAAGCTTGTCCTTTTCATGACAGGAAGTCTTTCTTGCTGTCGGCAACATGATCCTAGATACTTGAAGTCCTTGACCTCTTTGAGTTGGCTACCATCTGTAGTGCAGATAGGTTGATGATCATCTTCCTCATTGACGGTCATATATTCCGTCTTCTTGGCATTTAGATGTAGGCCGACATTGTCTGCAACATTCTCTAGTGCTGTTAGTAGATCTTGTGCACCACATATCAGATCAGCTGTTAGAGCTAGATCATCTGCGTAGTCTAGGTCTGCAAGATACTGACTTTGGTGACGTCTAGAACGCTTGGGTTTGATGGTTAGTCCTTTGTTGTTCATGATGTCAAGACGCAGGAGAGATACAGGGTGGGGGATGAAGAGGTGAAGGAGGAGATAGTGTGAAAGAAAGATGCATATAAGGATGAGAAAAAAAGGTATGTAATGTGGAGGAATAAAGCGAGCGGTATAAGAGAGTTGAAAGGAGTGAGCAAAGAAAGTGGTTGTGAGGCTAATTATAATTTTGTCCTCTTGTACTTTCGCTTCTTATGCTACTACTGCCATTGAAATGCCATGTTTTCTTTATAGGAATTGGAGCCTGTAGTGACCTAAGCAAATAGACCTTTTCAAATCAAAGTTTACCGAACATGATGACCCCGATAAGCATCCTAGTGGGTCATCACGTGCAACTGTTGGGCGCAGAACTTGCGCTTATTTCAACTTTGCGTAATGCGCGTTATTGGCGATCACTTGTGAATGTATAAGGATGCTCGCCTATATTGTATTTTTGCTCTGAACATTTCTGATATTCATTTGAAAAGGTCTTATTGACGTATGGATTGCCCCCAAAATATTTGTATGTTGTTTTTTGTAGATCCTGCTGAAGTGTTTTCACAGAAACTTAAAAATCTTTAAGCAAAATGGCCATCATTTAGCTACATAAATTTACCAGATTTCCAATGTGGAATTGCACTGGAAGTTATTTTCCAGAAGAATCGACTGCCATTTCACTGTAAAAATACCATTTTTGCCCAAATCTGGATATGCCCCTGGGTACCAAACTGTTTTTATTTGCCATTTTGTTTACTTTTTCTTTCTTAGTTTCTTTCATTTTCTCTTTCTGCCATTTTCTTCTTTATTTTCCCCCTCTTTCTTTTCCCCTTTCTCTCCCTCTTTTTCTCTATGGGGGGGTTATCATGTTAACAAGAAATTTGATTGGTTTAGATCAGAGCTCCACCCATCCATTACTGGGCAATAGATGGATAGTGCATGTAGCAATTGCGCAGGGTAGTTGAATATTTGACACACGCAAACGGCGCATTTATACTGCCTCATACATGGCGCGTTTGTATGCAAATTTGCAATTTACGCAGCGTGACGATCATTACGCAATGACTTCAATGGCTCCTTGGATTGAAACATTTTGGAAATCGGGAAGCTCCTTCCCGGGAAATCCTGCCGACTCGCGGGAAATTTTTATCAGTTGATAAAATAAAATGAACAATAAAACTCAATTTCCAGGGCTAGCATTTGACCAAGAAACATTCCTTAAGCAATCAAGCACTCTGTGACCAAGTTTTTGATCAATTTATCAGTAGAAAAATGACTTTCCAACGTCACTTATCTCCCGACTTTTAACCAAAGTCGCATTATTTTTAATATCTAAGTCGGCAAAGTATACCACAACAAGGGTATTGAAATTAAATATGATCTCCTGTAATACCAATGTTTTCATTGAAAGTGTTTCTCAATGATCTAAATATAACCTTTATCTAATTCTGTGGTTTTTGTAGTTCTGGTTGTGGCACGTGGGTCAGTATTTTGGGGTTGCCAGCCTGTTTACAATTTTTGGAAAAATGTGAAAATATGCAAAATTAAGCCGTTCACCCCTTTCCCGACCTCGTAAAGGGCCGCAATTTTAAAAGTGGTCACATGATTTTTTTTTAAAATAGTGTTGCCAAATTGAATAAATTATCATATTATCGTAGTTTATACAATCCACGCACACTGCACAGAAACATCTGTAATCCAGTGCTGTACTTTTTGACAGCCCCCAAAATCTGTCATTTTCTTTACTTTCTGGACAATTGACACCTAAAACATGTGCTTATGACTGCAAATAGTCCATAATGAGTTTTATTTTTTTGATATGTTTTTTGTAGTTTGGTGACACATGGCCTACTTGCTAATCTTGCCTACTTTTGAACCATCGTTTCATGACAAGAAAATGGCCTAACAAAAGAAAAGTGCATGATGGAAGCGCCAACGTCTATATTTTTCAAAATCCATGCTCGTAAAATTTGAAATTTCGTAAGAAAGTTAAGACCATGGTTAGAAAATAGCTGTTAGAATATTTTTTGAAATACATGGATTTTCATTCAAATGTTGATTTCATTTTAAAGTTGCATTAAAAAAAATCAAATTTGATATTAGATATTAGCAAATAGTGTAGCAACCTTCTACTCATTACATATTGGCCATCACTTTTGGTCCAATCACAGTATCTCCTGCTATATTTGGCTCAAAACAATAAGAAAACGACCATTTACGAAAATTGCTAGTAAATGCCATGTGTAATTTGGCAAAATCTTGCACAGGCATGTAACACTAACAAGAAAACTGGGGTCAAACACGTCTCCACAGTGACCTTACTAGTCATTGGCTGTCCCTTGAAGGAAGTAGTAGTAGTAGTAAATCTTTATTTATTCAGGGTTACTCGGTTCAGTTACAAGAACTGGTCTCCCATGAAACCCGACGATACTAAATATACAAAACCATTTAAAATACAAATAATACATTTGATAATATTTCAAAATGCAATAAGAGTACAAATATAACAGAACTCACTCTAGAACATGAGATTCGAAAGTATTTATGTTCATAGAAAAAATTACACCTTACATCAGTCGGGAGGCTGTTCCAAATTGTACTCCCTCTAAAAATAAGTGTACGCTTGCCTGGTATTATGTTAAAAGATGGAATTACAAGAGTGTTGGAAGATTGACTACGGGTATTCTTGGAATGAACATAGGGGATTGTTCGCGTACATTACCACGTCATAATTTCTCAGCCTCGGCCAAGCCGAACGAATGCAATCATGAAATTTTGTATTGTGGCCAACACATGAACACCTAGATAATTCGGCAGCCTCAATGCACAACGGAATAAACTCCATTATGTTGAAGGATGTGTTAGCAGAATATTGAATTCATCCCAGAACGTATTTGTGCTTTCGGGTCGGCGCACATCACGCTGCGCGTATCTTGCCTGGGAAATTCTGGCAGCGACTGTACCCCAGGGACCGGTACTAGCCCGAGAACTCGGTCCTTAACAAGACTTGACTTTAACATGCTGACATTATGGTGGTCTTGTTAAGGCCCGAGCCTGGTACATTCATTTTTCGTGGAGGCGACAGGATAACAATAGATATGCAAACATTATGTAACCAGCACTTTAATCTACTTGCCATTCACAACGGAAATTATTCATGTGAAATACATGTTTTTGTCACTTACATGCATCCTCTATTCATATAAAACTTATACCTACTACGTTTACATCTCATCGGAGTGCTTACGGTGGTAGTTGGAGTGTGATCTTCAATGGTGTGTTGTGAAAATCTTCAATTTGTGAAGAAATTTTACGAGCAACACATGTATATGTGTTGTACATTAATTCGTATTTACAAGTTAACAATCGATGATCCGTCGATGATACTAAATCATATAACATTCACTGTGTGTATTTCATAGCACAGATATGTGAATGATTATGTTTCATGTATAAGAGATATTGCAACCAGATGAATTATGGGATACTAAAGACTTGACTATTCATTTGTAGGGGTGTTCTGTGCAGATATCAACTATGACACAAATCACCTTTACTATTAATTTTCCAACGATTTAATAATTTGGATCACAGTCAATTCATTTGACTTGGAATGCATGCAATAACGTCGTATGAACAAAGAATTTGTTAAAACATATTACCAAACCATCTTATGATGGCGCTCTAACACTTTTCGTAAATATTACAGAACGGACATGAACAAAATGCTGATTTTGAACTCCCCTCATATCCACGAAATGGAATAATCCGCTTACTGATAACATCAGTGTTGCCAAAGCCGCGGTTTACCCGCACAATTGGGCTACTTTTTACATGCCTGCCGCGCCTAAAAAAAGGCCGCCGCGGGTTGCCCCAAATTGGGCTACTTTCCATAGTCCCAAGGCGCGGCACCCGCGGGCATCCTTTATCCCTCTGTACATCATTTATTTCGAGCTCCGAGAAAGTTTTAAAAGGTCCGTAATTGATAAGCGCTTCCTTTCTTCTTGAAAATGCTTTACTGCATCACTACAGGGGGCGGGCCCGGGTACTCGCTAGGTATGCCAACAATAGTAACAAACTCTCAACTTCATCCCGTGATTGAGTGTTTGTGCTCACCTTTACCGTTACACGTAAGGGGAGAGAGTAGGCGCTCACTAAGGTATAACAACAAATAATATCCTAACAAAGTGACCGTCAGGGTGGGTACATGTGAGAGGGCAATATTCCACCCACATTTTTGAAACTGGTAGACGTTTCAGATTTCAGATTGTTATTTATTTCCATATCAACAACAATGCATAACAACAATATAATTATATGAAAAAATAGACATAAAAATTCCATTGAGCTGAGGTACCATAAGAACGCACGGCGTGTTGTAAAGTATAGCACCTGATAGGTAATGTTATTGTTTACAAATTACTTAAATGATAGACAAAAATATTCTAATTAACCTAATTACAAAGTACGGGACAACAAAAAACGTAATTGGGCTAAAGCAAACATATAAAAAACGAAAAAAGCAATTGAACAAAACACTCAAATCAAAAGGAACTAGTGCAATTAACCGAAAGGTGCAGATGGAAGACCAACAAAAACAAAAACAGTTGAAGCGTATAGTCTTAAGGTGAATCTGACCTGTATTGATCGATGATTTGATTTTTCAGGCTTTTTTGAAACACAAGAGAGGAACAATTTTAAGTTTAGGATGTAGGGAATTCCAAAGCATGCACCCTGGGTTTTTAATTTTTTCTGGCAGACGTGTGTTAGGTGGGCTTGGCTGATATAAAAATCACTTGCAGGCGGGTGCTATAGTGATGTACTGTTGCATTAACGGTGAAAAATTATGGTAATAAGTCTAGCATGGTAACATTTGATGGTGGATATTGGATAAAATAAATGATGCTTAGCTACGAGTATATGCTCATGGAATTTTTAATTATGTATTATAGACTTAAAAGAGGTCGGCGTGTCCTGTGGCCAGCCAAATGGAGTTTGTACAGTTTCTGATTGCATTCGGAACAATGAATCAAGATCGAGTGTTTTTATCTGCCCAAATGATTGCACAATAACGGAGATAGGGGAGAAAAATGTATTATATGTGTGTGAAGAGATTCTGAGGCAAGAAAGGGCGAACTTTGCGAATAATTCCATTGGATTTAGCAATAATACTTTTGGCCACATGAAGTTGTGGATTTTCCAAGATAAATCGGTATCAAAATTATAAAAATTTAGTGGTTGTGAACTTGGGTTATTTCAATTATCAATTTTAATATTCAAGTTTGTAGTAGGTTGAATGTTGTGTTGTTTTAAAAAGAATCATATATTGTTTTTTAATATTGAGTGAATGTTGTTTATTTGAACCAATTAGAAATTCCAAGGAGGTTCTTCGTGTTAATTTGATTTCGAAGACTTTGGGTCTCATAAGAAATAAAGAAAATTTGGTACATCGGAAAAAGTATGAAGTGGAAGATTTTTGGAGGCCAAAAGAGGGAGTCTTAATATATAGGAGGACAAAGTGGACCTAAGATAGATCCTTGACGGGTACTCCACAAGTTATTCAGTAAGTAGCAGAGTTTGATTATATATTACAAAATGTTTCGGTTTGAAAGAAATCCGCGATACCAATGTTTGCTGCACCTCGAAAATACCTATGATGAGTTTGAAGTATTTTAATTCAGATTTCAAGATTTTATTTGGTCAATCAAACAGATATCAGTTGCAAAAATTATAACGTAAGTATTTTGAAAAGTGATAATACAGAAAAACAAATTACCGGTTAACCTAATAAATAATAATGATATTTATACCACTTTCAAATATATAATAATTTGCAATTAATGTAAAACAAATCATCAATTATGTAAATCAGATCAGTCTGTTGGCGATTGACGACGGTCACTACTAAACGCAGAGGTGAGGGTTGTAGTGCCTATTCTTTATTAAATCATGGTACTTGACACAGAATTTATTAAATTAGATAATGATTTTTTGTTAGAAAAATATTTTTATTTTTTTTATATTTTTGAAATAATGTCTTAATTTTTCAGATTACAGATATTAATGCCAATCAAACAATCATCAGTTGCAAAAATCCGATAACATAATTATATTGAAAAGAGAGAGTGTACATAATACAGAATAATTAAATACCGGTTATACATAATAATGTAACAATGATTTCTATACTGACCCACCAAATATATATAATTTGCAATAATGTAAAAACAAAATCAATTTATGACAAGGCGGTTCTCGAACCACAAAGGTCCCCCGTCGTCGCCCCCCGGTAGGAGGAAAGTAACATAACTTAGGGAGGTTGTCATGGAAACCAGAGAGGCTCCTACCATGACAGTTTACAATTAATTTGGATGACCCCAGATGGACCTTGGTTCAGTGCTTACATACTAACCATGCTAGTGATTTGACCCAGATGAACTTGGTTTCATGACCATACAACATGATGTGTTTGACCTTGGTAGACCCCACCATGACCACTTGAAATGCCCTGCAAAATTTTTCTGCACTGAATATGACGCACCCACCAAGTTCATCATTCCTACAACATGTTTAGAGATTTGGAATGGAATGACCCTGCATGACTTGAAAATGACCTTCAAAATTTTCGGCACTGATTATTGACAGCACAAACACCAAGCTTTTCATCATCCTACCAGATGTTTAGACCGATTTGACCTGAGATGACCTCGCATGACCTTGAAATGACCTCCTCAAAATTTTCAGCATGAATATTGACGACACACCACCTAAGTTTAATCTCCCTACAACATGTTTACGGATATTTTGACTTGAATTGCACCCACACATGACTGAAATGACATTCAAAATTTTGGCACCGAATGTGAGCACACCACCAAGTTTCATCATCCTTACCACATGTTTAGAGACTTGACCGGATGACCGCGGGACCTTGAAATGACCTTCAAAATTTGCGGGGCACGATATGACGCACTACCAAGTTTCATTTCTCCTACCCACATGTTTAGGGGATTGATCCTGAATGACCTCACATCGGACCCTGAATGACCTTCAAAATTTTGGCACCGAAAGTTGAGCACACGAACCAAGTTCAGCATACTACCACACATGTTTAGGGAATTGGACCTTGACGGACCCCACATGACCTGAAATGACCTTCAAAAAATTTTGGCACCGAATTTGAGAACACCCACCTTGTTTCATCATCCTACCAATGTTAGAGATTTGCCTTGGAGACCAGCGGACCTTGAAATGACATTCAAACTTTTCGGACTGAATATTGAACTGCCACCTACCAAGTTTCATCATCCTACCACATGTTTAGGGATTGACTTGAATGACTCACATGAACTTGCACCAATGGACCTTTCAAAAATTTTGGCACCGAATGTTGAGCACACCATTTTTTTTCAAAGTTTCATTCTTCCACACACACCAATTATTGACAAGGTTTATATGAATCTTTTTTGACACACTTGACCATTGGACCCATGGCACCGATGCCACATCTCCGAACTCATCCGCGCCTACCTTAAGCGGACCATATATGGGTGCAAAGATGGACACCCCTCCTTGCTGATCAATAAGATATCGTCGTTGACAAGGGTTTATAGCAATTTAACCCTATTTTTACCATATTTTACACTTCATCTTGGACCTTTAAACCCATGACACATGAACCATTTCGGATCCCACCCAACGCGTATGTGGAATACATCTATGTTGCGAAGAGGACACCCACACGTGCTTAGTTCCAAAGATATCCGCGTGGCGACACAAAAACGCAAACCACGGACGGGGAGCATTCTATAGTCCCCTTCGCCAAAAAGTTGGCGCGTGGGGGGCTGTGGGACCAAAAATTCAGATCAGTTATGATTGGCCGCATTGCGAGTCACCACAAAAACACTACTAAACGCAGAGCCGTGATGAGGGTTGTTGTAGTGACTCTTAAAATGTTACTAAAACAAAACTAATAGAACAAAAATATTACAAAGACAAAGGATAGCGACGATAAAAAAAAAATCAGAAACAGACGGGACAGACAAGAAACAGGTACAAGACAAAAAACAAGACAAAGACAGATTAATCCGACCCATACAAATTAACGCCAGAATAGTAAACAAAAGGGATAACAGTACCAGATTAAGAATCAAGAAAGAATAACGGCATAAGATTCTTCTTTTGCGTTCATATAAGCAAAAGAGGGCCTGATTATTTTATTGGGAGTAGGAAGGTCGGAATACGCTGGTTCCAAAGTAAGGGGCCCTGTGATGCGGACGTGTACAGCAAGCACGGTTCCCTTATCGGAGGTTTAATGAATTGGATGTTTGTTAACTTCTTATTTAATAGGTCATGAACAGGTTAGGCGTATTAAACAATGTTTCATCACATGAGATTGTATTTGGTTAAAGGGGTATGATGTTGATACATGAAGATAGCAAGCTGAATTATTTGTAAAATATCGTATATTTTTTGGTCTAGAGTAGAGAAAATAGAGGGTAAGTGTGTGCTAAGCAGAGGGTAGAGGGCGTTGGTAAAATGACTGATAACCGTTTTTAAGCAGAGGAATGAGGCTAGAATTGTTAGGTCAGCCCCCAGATCATTGCCACCGTAAGCGTAAATATGGCGTTAATACAAGGCGAGTTATAGGAGAAATATGTAGGGATTCTTGTGGTGAAAGGGACGAACTTTGCGTATGACATCATTGAGTTTAGATATAATTTTAGAAATTAATAAAAAAAGAAAAATTAAAAGAAAAATTATTAGAATCGATGAGAAACTAAAAATTAGTGGTTGTCAACTTGTTGTATTGTTGTACCATCGATTTTAATGTCTAGATTTAATATTGGGTTTGTACTGGTTATTTTAAAAAATTATATAGTTTGTTTTTTTAATATCAGCGAAACCGCCTTATTAATTTGAACCAGTTTGATATATGCAATAAGCTCTTGTTATTACGTGTCTTCTAAACTTTTTCGGGTTGTGGTGACCCGAAACAATAAAATGTTGGGGTTTGTCATCAGCAAACAAAACCAAAAATATCCGGTATATTAGAGGATAAAGGACGGTCATTTATTACAAAGAAATAATAAGGACCCAGGATCGAGCATTGTGAACTCACTGTGTGACATTAAATGGGTCTGAAGGGTTGGTATTATTAAATAGTACACGTTGCTGCCTACCAGAGAGGTAGCTCCGTTAGCCAGTCATTAGCAAGACCCTGATACCATATTTTTGAAATTTAGGGAGAAGTATATCGTGATTGATGGTGATCGAAGGCCTGCTAAGGTCTAGGAAGATACGAACAGTGTGAAGTTTCTTATCGAGGTTGCTTGTTCTAGCTATAAAGAGGTTATTGCCATATTAGTTGATCGTTTGGGCACTTAAATCCAAATTGGTGAGGTGATGTTGATTCTGGGTGAGAATATTGTGTGTTTTATAAAGTTAAAAATATGTGTGTAAAACACCTTTTCCAAGAGATTTGAAATTGACGGGGAGAATTATACAGACTATAGTTTTAAAAATCATGTTTATTACCCGCTTTAAATATTGGCGTTAAATTGGCTGTTGTTAAGGATGGGACAACACCCAGTCGGAAATAAATCAAGTTAAAAATATGGGGAGCAACTATAGAAATTGAGGGGGGAAATTTGCTTTAGAAGCGTATGCTTATGAGCGTTCAATCCATGCTGTCACTATTTTTAGTTTGAAGTAATATCTAAATTTCTTCAGGAAAAGTAGGATTATATAAAAAAACTACTTGAATTGCAGTCTGGGTCAGATAGGTAGTATGAGATGGTTCAGATATTTTGTTGGCAAGTTTAGTTGCCAAGTTGCCAAAAAAATTGTTGAAAGCCTTCAGCAAACTTTGTTCTCGGAGGACTGTTTTACCAGTTGTATAAGTAAAAAAAGCAGGAAGATAGGTTTTTTATTACGACAATAACAAATTATTTTAAAGTTTTCCACATGTCTTAGTATTGGTTTTATTTGCTGATATTTTAGTGTGATGTATGATTTTTACTCAAACGATCGAAGCAAGATTAGTAGATATTTATTATATTTAAGTTTATATAAGATGTGGTTCGATGTTTTGTAAGTTTATCTTTAAGTTTAAGGATTTAATTAAACCCGCAGTGACCCATGGATTTTTACAGGGGCGAGGAACTCGACTGTCTCTTTCTTCTGTACGGTTCTTCTTTCTTTCTTCTTTTCTGTCAAATGCTAATATCTCAGACATGGAACATTGTATATTGACCAAAACTGGTCACAAAGAACAAGTAGAAGCACAGAAACTTTTGACAGGACCCGATTGGTGTCAAAGGTCACGATTGGGTCACAGGGATCAACACGTGTAAAACCATGCAACAAATCTAGAATTAGCTTCAATCTCAAAACTAAGAGGGGTCATCTTGTAGGACTTGATCAAAACTAAAAAACGTCAATGATGACTTTGTCATATGACCCATAATTTAGAGGTCAGAGGTCAAATACTTCAAATTTACGTTACACTTCATATCAATACTCCTTACAGATTACATAGTATGATCCTGTGACTCATTGTTTGTGATGCATCTTGTCATCCCCCACAAAAGTTAACTTAATGAAATTGTGATCAAAGGTCATCGGGGTCACTAAGGTAAAAAAAATAAAAAAAATAGTAAAATTTAAAACAAAGGTCAAAATAGAAAATATTTATCCATCCTGTAGTACTTGATGAGAGGTGCAATAAAAGTCAATCATGACCCCCATCACCGGACCCATGGTTTAGGGGTCAAGGTCAACAAAATACATCAAATTATGGTACACTTCAAATCACTACTCCTTTACCGATGAATAGTATGATCAAGTGACTCAGGTATGTGATGCAGCTTGACATCCCCCACAAAAGTTACTAATGACATTTGATCAAAATGGTCATCTGGGGTCACTAAGGTCAACTCCTTATGTGTGTTAAATTTAAACAAGGTCAAATAGAAAAATCTTTTTTTCCATCCTGTAGTACTTGATGAGAGGAGGTGGGGCATAAAAGGCCAAACTATGACCCAATCACCGACCCCATGGTTAGCGGGTAAAAGGTCTCAAAATCTTCAAATTACGTTAACTTTAAATCACACTCCTCCTAACGATTACATAGTATGATCACGTGATCTCATGTATGTGGTTGTAGTTTGACATCCCTAACAAAAGTTACTTAATGAAGTTTGAATCAAAGGTATCGGGTCGAGGAGTCAAAAGTTTTTACCAAATATGCTACTCCTACAGGGGAAACGTATGTCACTTGACTCATGTTGTATTGTGAAGCAGCTGCGACCCCTACAAAGTTGTGCTCGCCATAAGGTTAAAGGTCATTATGGGGTCATTCCGGCTGAATTACCCTCGACGTTTCAGATCTGTAGACAGATCTTAGTTAGGTGTATTTCGTTTTTTGAAATTTGTTTAGATCTATTGACAGTGGATATCAAAGAAGTTCAGTAACTTTAGTATTTAATTGTTGTTGTAGGCCTCCTCTGGGTCAGGGTTGTATTGAGAAGAATACCAATTGCCATCAGTGAGTGGTGAGAGAGCATTTTAAGACCATTAATATTGTTGGGTTTTAAATTTAAAAGCCGCGCGATTTTTCTAAATAGTGGTGTGGAATGTGTAGAGTTTATATGTTTGAGATTTGTGGTACAAAAATAGGAAGTGATTCTGAAAGATCTGACTGATCATTATCCCTGAAGTATATGAGAAAAAATCGTTAGTAAATTATTGTCATCAATGTTGCAGTAAAGATGCCCTTCCTTGTCGCGCAACTCGAGTTGGTCGATCGCTGGAAGAACACAGTCAGTGAAGTAGAAAATGTTTATAAAATCGTTGACTTTTGAATTAGTTCATGGGTTAACAAATCAAGATTAAAGCGCCCCCCATTTTATATAAGCATGATTTCTTTCACTGTGATTTATTTAAGACTTGGTTCCAAGCTGGGTCGAAATCGGTTGAAAAAAAATATTCTGGTATAAACAATACCTATAAACAGTTTTAATGAGTTATATGAAATTTCTACGAAGAGGGAATCACACTAACGCATTCAATTACTAAATCAGGACGATTGACATAGTTTATATCCGATTTGATGAAAGAGATACTCACCACCTCGGCGACTTCACGATTACAATTCTCGGATGAGTAGTCTCGAGGTTAACGAGTTGGCATCGATATCAGATGAAAACCAAGTTTCAGAAATCCATGAGATGTCAAAAATGATATGTAAGGAGGACAAGTAGTAACAAGATCATAGGATTTATATTAAGGCTTGAGTATTAGGTGAAATAAGGAAAGATCACAGTTGTTGATATTTGGTTTATTGTACGTATTCTCATTGGTTGTAATAATTGACAGGGATAAACTTTTGCAAGAAATGTCTGCATCATCAGGGGGGTTATCAGTTGGGTGTAATGAGCTTAGCGAATGAAACGGTTTTTTTAAAAGTTACTCAAAGGGGAAAAGGAATAATACCAAATTAATCCCACGGGCATATGGTCGGGCATCAAACATTATAACTTACGAAACACTACACACAAAAAAAAACGAGCAAAATAAAAGGAACAAATAATTTTGGAAACCTCCCAAAAATTTGCGGGGAGACGGACTCAAAAATGCAAATTGTACTAGCACGGTCGTACACCCAGGTGGTATTTAGAGGGGGAATTTGTCGTGACCCACAGCCCCATCACCCCAACACGCGCCATAATCTTACACCAAGAGGAATGCCAAAATACAAAATCGTGTTGTACCTCCCATTTTTCAATGGAAGAAATTGCCATGAGGACGAAGATTAGAAAGAGAAGGGGTATATACGTATTGAAAGCGTGGTACACGATTGGCGCCCACAACACCCTTACAATGCTAAAACTGATGGCCGAAGTGAATGAGCCTATAATTATACAGGTGTAATCGACAGCTCTATACAGAAAATCGCAATTATACAATGATTTATTGTATCGAAAGCTTTACTTGATCACAAGGGAATATACCTTACACGGAGAGTTTGTTATCAAGATTTTCAGTTATTCTAGAGTAAAGGTTCATTGATGGCCATATGTGGATTTCTTTGGGCGGAAACCAAACTGATGAGGGATTAAAAATTAAAGTCCGAAACAAATTTATAGTCGATTGTACATGATCTTTTCGAGGATTTTCGAGCTGTGCTTGTCATCGGCTTCATAAATGGGTATAACCTAGCTATTTTTAAGATGCGACCAGGACAATGCCAGTGGAAAGCGAGCAATTGAATATGTGAGCAAGGATTATCACGATTTCTGGAATTATTGATTTAAGGCGGTTAGTGCTAATCTCATCGATTCCCGTGCTACAACTAGGTTTAAGTGATTTTATGTAGTGTCATGCACTGAAGTGGAACGGAAAAAAGAAACATGGTTTATTGTGGTTGACAAAATTTCAGAGGCATGGCACACAGTTATCATCAGGAGCAGGTATTTTAGCAGATAGCGAGGTGCCAATATTGTGAAGAACTCATTAAAACCTAGTAGCAATATTTCCCTCTCAGAAGTGAGCGGGGGGATACACTAGCGATCGAACTACCCTCCGCGACCTTACTTTTGAACAAATGTCTCATTTGGGCCCGACCAGAAAAACCTCTAGACCACATAAAAAGTAGCTCCGCGGAAATAGTCCGCGTTCTTAGCGCGCACTACTTTTCGGGCAATCACCGCCCCATGCGCGGGAATTCGTCCTTAATCCAAATTGTTTCTCCAAATGTGTAAAAAACACAACCTTCCCGAGACCTTCTTGTGGGTTGGAAAAAAAACATTTGGGAGGGTCGTAAGGTCGAAGAGGGTAGGTAGTGATAGTAGTGTCTCTCCCTCACTCTGAGAGGAATTACACTGCGCTATCGATAGCTTACCCTCCGCCGACCTTATTTTGCATCAGATCCCACTGGTAGTCTTCAGGATTGGGGAAGAAGGTACAGGGAGGTAGTCACCAGTGCTAGCATGTCCCCGTCTCAACATCGAGAGACTCACCTAGAGCTCTTGATTGCGCTCACTTCTACTGGCACACAGTGCGGAAGTAGCAACTATACCCTCTTCCGACACCAGAACTTCTCGAAGAGATAACTCTCTGAACGTGGTTGCGGAACTCCAACCTATAATATCAGGTTATCCTGGATTGAGGAGCCTTTGGAAAATGCCCAGGAGGAGGAGGCACAACGTGCGCATGTACATAATGGGACCTAGCCACAACAGAGAGTCCTTTAAGGAAAAAATCACCTTCCTCCCGTTCTCTCGCTCTTTCAACTCTTATATTTATCCCCTTCCGTCTCCACCTACCTGTTTTCCCCTTCTTCCCCTTTCCTCTTACACCCACATCTCCCACGCACAGCTAGATCTAACCACCCCTTCTGCTTCCCCTATCCTTCCCACCCCTATATATTCATTTTTCGCTCCCTTTTCACCTCACCTCCCCCCCCTCCCCTCACCGACATTCCACACTCCCACCTTTCTTCTTCCATCTCATCCACCCCCCACTCCTTCCCATTCCTTTTAATGCCATCTCAATCTAAAAACACCCCATTATTCTTCCACTCATATCCACAGTTCGCCAACCCACTCACCTACCCCCCGCCCTCCCTCCTTTTTCTACCTTATCCTTCCCTGATCCTAACGACTTTCCTCTCTCTCGCTAATCCGTTTCCTCCAGTTGCTTATCACATCCCCCTGTTACTGCATCTGACTACCCCCCCCCTCTTCATCTCCCCCCCCTTTATGCCCTCATTCCCGGCCTATCACTTCTCTGCACCCATGCCTCGCTTACCTATCCCTATGTCACTCCCCTCCCCGCCCTTCACCTCCCATTTCCCCCCTCCGATCGTGAAGTTTTCGTTGGGGCTTCGGATGTCGAGGTCACCACGGCATGTGTCCTTCGATGCGGGGACCATATGGAGGGGGCCGTGGAGATGAACAGCGTTTTGTCTTCGGAGCCCCTCGGTTACGCTAAGGTTATAAGGGTTACCATTTTAGAGCCCTCACAAGGCACAGGGTTTCTCCGACCGTCCGAAGCCAAGGCCAGGTCCGGAGAAACCACCGGCGGCGGGTTTTGTGTGAAAGACAGGTCTGAGTCTTAGCGAGAAAAAACCTGCTCGTGGGAGAATGGACACGCCGTCCTTTGACCACTGCAAGTGAGGCCCAGCAATGGACAAGGCATGTATCTCGGCAACCCCGTCGCCCGAGCGACTGCCACGAGAAGGGGCCGTCTTCCTAGATACATCCCAGTAGAACGGCCCTCTCCAGTGGCATCGAATTCCTGGGACGAAAGAACTGGAGCATAGCGGCAGATCCCACTTCCGGAACGATGTGAACGAACAGGGGGAACAGAAAAAACGACAACATGCCCTTCAGCAGAATTCGCGGATCGGGATGTTCGAGACGGACGTGCTCTCTGAAGCCCAGATGGAGCGCCCCAATCGCGGTGCGGTAGCAACTGACTGTTTGGCGCCCAACCCTCGTGGAAAATTGCCTTTAGGAAAATCCCCGATCTTGCCCTACAGACGCAGACAGCGGATCGATCTCGCGATATTGAGCGCACCATCCATAGAACCGGCGGAGTAGAGAAATCGAGATTCTATAGTTGACTTCCGCCTTGCCTGAGCAGCGGAGCGCGGCAGCCTGTTCAGAAATCCCGACAGAGTGTATGTTGGCGGCATGTGCCGGACAATCAGGTTGAGAGCGCGGATGGTACGCTCTGGGACGGGCGTGTCGGCTGGAGGACCGCATATTCAGATCCCCGCGGGCCTTTTTGGGGAGGGAGCAAGGTGGGGTCCCCCACTAGCAGCTCCAGAAGTCGTGGAAACCAACAGCTGAGCTGGCCACATGGGGGCCACCCACAGAACCAGGCAATTATCGGACGAGCTACCTTCTCGAGGATTCTCGGTATCATCGCTAATGGGGGAAATGCGTAGGCAATGACCCCGACCAATCCCACCACCATTGCATCCCGATCCACGGCTCTGGGATCTTAACTCCAGGAGTTGTACGCCGGAAGCTGGTGATTCACGGCGGGAGCAAATAGGTCCACATGGGACGCTGTATAGCCTACTGAAAAATTGACCGCAGACTGCCGGCGGGGAAGGCGCCATTCCACTGACACCCCCCTCACCTTCGATGGCGGCCTGGATTAGCGTGGCCCTTCCGGGGGAGGGTTTTGGTCCGTAGGACATTCTCCACCCCTGGTACGTGTGCTGCTATCAGGGCCTTGCCAGCTGTTGCCTGCACCACTCTAGAGCCTGACTATCTCCTTGAGAGACTGGGGCTCCTTGTCCCCCTCCTTGTGAGGTAGGTCACTACCGTCATGATGTCGCATCGGACCCGGATCACCTTTCCCCTGGTACGGGGCGACCCAGTTGCTTCCAGTGCCAAGAAGGAATTGGCCCAGCAGTCGAGACATGATATGATGGCGAGCCTGCATGGGTGACCAACCGCCCGACACTTCGTAGGACCCTAGGTGGGTCTACCACTGACGCGTCTGTTGACGCGTCACGGAAGGGGTTAATTCCCTGAAGGGGGGGCTCCCCCCTCCAAGTTGTGTGGATGATTCCCACCAAACTGAGGGTGGGGGCCAGTCTTCAGGGGCATGGAATCTGGAGGGATGGGGCGGTACCAGGAGCGGAAGTACCTGAGCATGTGGGATATGGATTCCCCTACATTGAGTAACTGAAGTAGGGAAACATCCCGGCTGAGGGGCTGGCCAGGCGTCCCAGAAGCCGAAGCCGTAGCCTGGCTGGGACCGACCTGCGCTCCAAGATTGCTCGGGACATGCACGACCGAGGCAACTCTCTCTGCGGAGGCCGCACCTTTACCGACAGAACAGTCCAATCTCGCTCCCCGAAAGTGGGCCTTGGGCGGGAGAGACGGTGAATTGTAGGAGGGGTTGACCGGTGAAAACCGAGAGGACGGAGACCTATCAGGTCTAGCACAATCCTCTCATGTGTCATTCCCTTGTGCTCTCAATAAGGTTGAAGGCCTCGGAGGATGGCGCCACCGTAGCCAAGTCGTATAGGTAGACGAAGATTGTCCTGCCCCTTCGCCTCAGGAACTCCGTCAACCTTCACGAACTTGTGAAGTCCGTGGCGCAGTCGACAGGCCGAAGGGCTGGACCAGGAACGGAACAACAAAACTGGTAAGGCACCCCTCCTAAGGCAAAAAACAGAGCCATTCTGTGAGGATTCGTGCACGGGGACGTGGAGATATGCATCCCTCAAATCCAACGTTGGCGCCCCCCCCCGCCATCCCTTGGTTAAGGGAAGGTGGAGTAGAAGCCCTCTTGATTGGATGCGAGAGGCATATCACGTCACGATTGGGCCAGCAGGACAGCTATTATCTTGCGGAGCGGTCCCCGTAGGCTCTTGGAAGAGGGGTGAACCTCACCCTTGATGGGGGAGGGCAGGCTGTGACCTCTGTGCGGTACCCTGGTTACACATTAGGACCCGAGGGTCCGAGGTCAATGCCTGCCACGCTCCCGCGAACCGTGTGAGGCGACCGCCTACCAACTGGGGGCGAGATTGCTGTGTTTGGTAGTCATAAGCGACCTGAGCGGCCGCCTTGACCCTCGGCCTTTGGGTGGCCTCGACCCTTGAGTTTTACCTTAGATCTCGTCTCTTCGGATGGGTTTACCCGCAGCTTTACCGCCGGAGCTACCGCCCTGGTTCTGGGGGGCTTGAGAGCCCTGGTAGGGGGTGGTAGCGGCTGCTGAGCGCACATGAGGGTCCGGAGGGTTTGGGCCTCGGCTCCCCGAAAGGGTCGCCTTTTTGTCGCCGGAAACGGGCCCTTCTTTCCCTCCAGCTCCTTAGTCTGGAGGAAGGCCATTGACCTCCGAAAAGGTCTTTCCCCCTGGGGCGCCTCGCAGGCATTCCACGGGAGGTCCGTGAAGTTGAAAGTTCAAGGCCTCGCTTGGCGACCAACTGGAGTCTAGATCTCACCGACCTGCGCTATACGAGCGAAATGCTCAGCGACCAATTGATTAAGGTCCGATACCATGTTGATCGTACGGATCAGTGGCGGCTTTGGAAAGCGACCGTACGGCTACGTCAGGGGGACCGTGCAAGGTGGGCGAAAACCAACTGCAGGGGCGTTGATCAGGAGAAGGCCGTCCCAGCCAGGGGAGGCAAACGCGCCCAGCTCGCCATCCCGCTCCGTTTCATGGTTGAACCGGAATGGGTGGGGGCTCGAGATTACCCCCAGCGCACTCGACCCCTGGGGGGAGAGTCTGAAGGGGGTCGCACCTCGGGTACCGGTCCCGAGACATCTGCGGGAAGGCAGGCTCTGGGCCCGGCGGTGTATGTGTTGTAACCAGGTAGGTTGTGGTCCTCTTACCGCTCGGGAAGGCTTCCCTCACTACCAGGGGGTCCTGTCCACCTTCCCTCGGAGGGTACCGAGTCAATGGTGGTCTTAAGATACCTTGACAGAGGTAATGATTGTAGGCATTGGCGGCCGGGGCTGTTACCCCGAGATCTGAACCCACCTGCGGGGGAGACTTAAACTCCAACCGCAGCGCGGAGTTCGAGAGGGAGCCGCCGCGAAAAATGGGGGCCGAAACTCTAGGGTTAGCAGCCGGTCACGCAACGGACCTTCCACCGACTCGTGGACGATGGCGGGGGACCCTATATGGGTCGCCCAGGCTCTGCAATGGTCTCGTACTCCCATGCGCATCGTTCTCCGGCATCGGATCCTCGGCTGTAGTGCCGGTGGGATGACGCTCCCTGTGGGAGGGTTTCCGTCCACGTTTGACCGCGACCCTGCGGGGGCGGTCATCGCGGGAGGGCGTGAGGGCCGTGGAGTTCACAGTAGCCTGCCAGAGTGAAAACCTGGGCCATAGATGCCCAGGGGAGTTCGCCCAAGGGGCAGGAACGGCACTGCGGCTGGTCCGATTGACTGGTTTCCTCACCACTTTGTTGGAGGAATGAGGAGGGACCCAGGTACACGGTTTCGCTCAGTGAGGACCTTCCATTGACAGAGGGGGAACGGGCGTTAAGTCGGACCCCCCAAACCACCTGCGTCGAGGGCCTTGTGAGGGGCCGACGGAGTGGGGATTTGATCTCCAGTCAAACCGTACGGTTCAGAGGGAGGGACCAGTCTTATGTCCACTAGACGTGGAAGGTGGCACGCTAGGATCTTCTGTTGTATGGTCGGGACTGGTTTGTCGCCGCCCAGGTCGACGCCTTGTAGGAGATACGACACGAGGTTCGGGGTTACACCTTCAACTTCTGACATGCCTTGTGCGGGTCGTTTGTAAGGGTGTGAACGTCGACCAACCATCCTCGACGGTAAGGTGGAGAGGGAAGGGTCTCGGAATGCAGCTCCATCCCTCTCACATTTTGAGGAGGAGGTGGACGCCGACTATTCATCCCTGAAAAGAGGCTCGCTATCGCTAGCTCAATGCTGATTAGCGACGCACACGGCACCCTGTGCGGAGGCGGATCTTTTCTTAGCCGCGAACTGCAGCTCGTTACGGGGGGAGTTGCGTTGGCGGCAAGGGCCCTCGGTCGGGTTCCAATCCGCAAGGAGAGGAAGAGCGGAATTCCCATGAGGGTTCTGCCAGCTGTAGCAATAGACTTAAGTATACCGCAATACCCAATTGGGCGAGGGGTGACGGGTTCGGGGTCCCAGACAGGCAGTGGATGTCCAGTGGAGCCCTGGCCTCGATCAGGGTCCCCGGCTGGATCAATCTGCTCGACCTGTGGTTGGGCTTCAAAGCCTACCCTCGGGAGAGGTGATCCAGGGTTCACCCTGGCCATAGTCCCATTCTGAGCTCCACTCCCAACCAGGTGCTCGACTGGGACTGCCTTGAAATGCCTTGCCCTCAAGGGAGCTAGTCTAGGGAGCGATCCGGTCGGGTCTCCGACCTGGGTCTCGACCATGCCAGGGCATCCCGACCTTGAGCTCGACCCCTGGGATGGCCTGAATGCCTGTCCCGATGAAGTGTTGGGGAAGCGAATCCTGGTCGGGTCTCCGACCTTGGTTCCGACCACGACCTGGGCATTTCCGACCGTGAGCTCGACCTGGGGCTGCGCTCGAGAGTCCGCCCGCTTGGGAGCTGGTCCAGAGAATACCTCGGTAGATAGAGGTCCCGGACCTGGAGTCCTTGGCTCGACCTGGGCGGCTGCCTGGACCGTGAGCTTGACCTGGGGCTGGCCTGGGGGCCTAACACTCGAGGGAACTGGACCAGGGATCACCCTGGTCGGGCGCTCCTCGGACCAACGTTGCCGTCGGGCGCCCTTTGGGTCGGCCGACTTGGAAGGCCTAACACGCGTCAGTGACTGGAACCTCCTTCTGTCCTTACCCGGGGGGTCCTTTTTGAGGACCGCGACCCTGGGAGGTCCCCGTAGAGACTCTTCAGAAAGAGCGGGGATCTGTCACGACCACGGAGTCAGGGGGTCGAGGGGGCGAGGCCTAGGCCTACTCCCTCTACTGCTTCCCCCCTTGGGGGCGCGCTGAGGGAAATAGACTCCCTGATACCCGGGCGGGAGTGCGTCGTCGGAGAGACAACTTGGGTGAGGGGATCTGCGGTGTTCCAATTGTCCCTCGGAAGGCCCCCCTGCCGCCAGGTTCCACGGGACATGGCCGTTTGGCCTTTGAGGGATGCACTACGTAACCTCAAGTTTGCAATGCCTCGTCGGTCACTGCGCATCGATGGTGCAGTCCATTTGTTCAAGGGCGCATGTCCGCACACGCACACAGGGCATTGGGTGGTCCCTTGTGGACAGGAAACACTTGCAGTTCTTGCATCTGGGCCTTTAATGATTGGAGTCCTATTGGTGTCGCTTGTGTCTATCTGTAAAAACAGAATCAAGGAACAATCAACAGAATTAGACCCGGGAGTAAGAGAGAGGCGAGGGGTAAACCGCCAAAATTAGATGGGACCAAGACCCGACCCGAAAGATTTCTTAACCACCAACGGGATCCCGAAGGACTGCCCCTAGAGTTCCCCGACATGTGGAAGGGGGCCACCTCTTCCCCTGTAAGCCCAACGGAAAGAGAGCCCTCGACCGTTGTTCCCAAACATCGCACCGCCCGAGTCCAGCCCTATGTTGAGGAGAGAGGGGGATGATAGGGGCGGACTTCTATGTGACTCGAGGGATGGTGGGGCGGTGAAGCCCCTGAACTTCTACCTCAAGTTATAGGCATCTGCAACCATCATCCCCCAAGGACTGGGGTGCGACACAAGGAAGGGGGGGTCAGGGGCGGGCTTGCTACGTGAACTCGAAGGATGGTAGGAGGGGGAGCTTCCAGACATTCAACTTCAAGTTGTAGGCGACCAGCGAACCTTCGCCCCCCACCCCCCGCGAACCCGAGCAATTGCACCAGGGGGAGGGGACCGGGATAGAGAGGAGAAAAAGGTTCCACACCCACCTTCCCGACACTCATAAGGGAGTACTGGGCCGCTCCGGGCCCAGAAAAGACCGGGCCTGATAAAGACCCTAATAGACCCCACTTCCGGTGTGAGGAGGGGGGTCCAAAAAACATTTAGTATCCGTCCCAAACACATCCCTACGCGATGGCGGAGAACTCTCGGAGAAAAAACTCTTTAAACTAAGTGGCTGGGTCCCATTTTGGGGGAGTGACCCCCCCCCCCCCCACACCCCCCGATCTGAACTCAACCTGCCCCCAAATCCCCTCTTACGGGACCCAAAGGACGCCCCACCCCTAAGACAGGGCCCCGGGGCGTGGAGCGAGCCACAGGGGTTTACAAGGCAAACAAAAAACACCAAAATTACGTATAGCACTACTGGCGTACCATACCTGAAAGAAAAAAATGGAAAATCGGCCTGAAAAGACCCGATTGGGGTCTGGTCGACCATACCTAAAAATAATATCATATGTTTTGGTCCAAACGGCAATCATAAAAACCACCGTTTTTAGGCACGGAAGGTCTTGCTTACCATATAAAATACTCAACAGGTGCGATATACGGCTAGGAAAATTTGTTTACACTTTCCTGGCACTAGCCTGAGCAAATACAACGGTGAGAGAAGGCTCGTAAAATCACCCGTTCTTCAGGGAAACGTCCTCGTCATAAAGACGGAAGATAGAAGTGGATTTACAGAGGAGCTGGCCGACCACAAAAATCTCGGGCTAGGATAGGCGGCCTCTTACATGAATACAATTCGATTACTACGGGAGATAAAAAACATCGAAAAAAATTACCGTCTAATTCGCCGGAATAACATAAAACTCTTAGGCTACGTTTTGTCTAAGGGTACTTAAGTGCTCGATCGACGTTTCGTTCTGGTAAGTGCAACATTGCCGGCAGATGGAAAGATTTTTCCGGGGGAGCGGTCAGCGTACAGCATGCACCAATTTGAGAAACAATTTTATAAGGACGACTCACCGAGCCATGGGCGGTGAATTGCCTCCAAAAAGTAGTGCACACTATCGGCGGACTATTTTCACGGTAGCGCATTTTTATGGGTCTAGAGGTTTTGGTCGGGGCCAAATGCAGACATTTGGCAAAAAGTAAGGTCCGCGGAGGGTAGCTATCGAGAGCGCAGTGTATCAAGAAAGGTTATTTAAAAACTTGCACTATTTTTTTCATATATTTGTATGGGGTATTGTATTCAGAGGAAATATTATGATTTCTTTGAGACCCGTAGGAGTAAATTGAGTTGATTTCTAAATTTAGTGTCTTTTAGGTTACTTTTACAGTTTGTCGGTTGGCCAGAGGGACTTGTAGAGTTTATCTTTAGTTTTAATTGATTGGTGTTCCACTCGTAAACCAGGGTTTTTTTGGTATGTTGCGTTTAGATGTTTACTTTCTATTCATTGGGCAATGAATGTTCAGTATCTCAATAAGGTTAGTGTGAATTTTTACACGAATCTCAGGGTTAGGTGTCTGCCGTACAAAGTCCCAATTAACAAGTGATAGGCCATTTTTGAAACCTTGGATATTAGCGGGATTTAGTTGACATTTTTTATTTACTGAGACGAGGAATCGGGCGGCGAAGACGCAATTTGTTGAGGTAAATGTGGGGAAATGATCCGAAATCCACATATGTAAATCAAGGAAAAAATTACCTTTCTATTGCTTTTTGTTTGAAAAAAAATCGGAGCTTCCGTTCAAAAGTTATGGTAAAAATGGAACTTCGTGAATTGGAATTTCTTATGGTTTTCTATTGTTTTAAACATCTATGTATTTTTATGTTTTTAAGAGGCGATGTTTAGTTTTTCCACTTTAAAAAATTTATATCTCAAACCGTAATTTACCTTTTAAGCTCTAATTTTCAAAAGTATCCCGCTTTTAAAATTTCAAGCACTATTTATAATCATGTGAGAGTAAACTGTGTTTCTAAACATACAAAAAAATTAAAAAAACAGTTTGTTGTTTCTAGACTTAAAGGTGGTTGTTCCGATTTATGTGTATTGTGTTATGTACTTGATATGAGGCCTGGCACTTGCACATAAACCCCATCAAGTACCGTGGAAAACAAACTTGCGGTTTTGATGGTAGACGCAATAATGCATGTGCAAAGCCCTATTCAATACGGTAGCTAATAAAAGTGGTTAACCACTAACACGGCGTTTTTTGTTTTATATCTTGGGAATGAAATGGATTCGAGGGCTCAAATTTCAGGACGACAATGAAAAAATATGGGTGTGATAATGACACCCAAATTTATTGTTTTTGTTACATCATTGGTTAAAATGTTGTCAAGTAATGACACGCGAAGTTTGTTGTGAATATTAGATTTAATTCTTGTTGAGTTTTGCGCGATCGTTGTGCAGTACTGCTTGACGGAATGAATGGCAATACCTCATTTGCATCAATGGGACTTCTATATGAAACGTCTACCATTAAACCTGGCTAAGCTATTAGGATGTGCTCCTTACACGACGGGGAGTAGGTGCTCACTCAGGTATAACAACAAATATAATTATCCTAACAAAAAGTGACCGTCATGGGTGGTACAATGTACAAGGGTAGGGCTCATTCCCGGCTCACTGGGTCGAAACGCGAGAGGGCAATTAAACCTTGCTAAGCTGGTAGGATGTAAGGATCCCGGGGTAAGGATACGCCGCACGCATCATTTTCTTTTGCGAATATAATCAAATGATTTGGTAAATTTAAGTGCTGCGGGTATTCGAGGACTATAAAACGGAACATTTCTTGACAACATTTCTTTTAGGACCGCTTTGGCAAAATAGATGAGTGTGTGTTAATAAAGAAATAAAGAATAGAGAAAAATAATTTTAAAAAAAAAATAATAAAAAAATGAAGAAAAAAAAAATAGATTCTTTATAAATAAAAAATAAATATAAAATAAAAAATAAATAAATATAAAATAAATAAAAAATAAATACATAAAAATAACTATAAAATAAATAAAAATAAATAAATACATAAAAATAAATATAAAATAAATAAAAAATAAATATAAAATAAATAAAAAATAGATAAAAATCAGATTAAAATGGCATTTTTTCATAAAAATAGCGCCCTCACATGCGCTAAGCGACAAGTGAAAAATTGGGCTACTTTTTGGCCATTGCCGCGCCTTGGCGCGGCCCTTTGCCGCGGGTAGGCAAATTTTTTGTTGGCAACACTGGATAACATTCATACGACCTTTGACATTTTCAGATGGACGACATGACAAAGATTAAAACCTGTATTCCCAAAAACGGGCTTTATTTTGAGGTTTACAAATGCGGCCAGTGAATAAGGTAAGTTATGATACGAGCGATCTCATAACAAATAACGAACCGATCCCTGTTATAATTCAACTTTTTGGTGCACTGGTGGAAGAAATAATTATTTTTTTGATTTCTTGACTAATGACCCCCCTTAAAACAAGTTCCCATGGGGCTAATGTCAATATTCTACTTCATTCCATAGTGTAGTTATTATACTCCAATTTGCTTTTTATCCCATCTCTCTAGGATAAATCGTTTTTGAGAAATCATGTTTGCAGTGATGCCATATGGTTAAAATTGACTTTTTAGATATAGGTTATTAACACTGTTTTTTAATTTTTTGTATGTTTTAGAAACACTGTTTTACTTTCACTATGAATTAGAAAAGTAGTGCTTAAATTTTAAAAGATAATTGTGAAAATTAGAGCCCAAAGGGTAAATTATTTTTTGAGATATAGATTTTTAAAGTGGAAAAAACTAAATATCGCAGCTTGAAAAACAATAAAATACATAAGATGTTTAAAACAAAAGAAAACATAAGAAATTCCAATTCACGAAGTTCAATTTTTGACCATAACTTTTGAACGGAAGCTCTGATTTTTGTCGAACAAAAAGCAATAGAAGGGTAATTTTTTCCTTGATTTAAATGTGTAGATTTCATTTTTAGCCCTTCCAATGATATATTCCCCCTTAATGAAGTGCGCCGCTAATTAATGACGTCACTGACGGCCAGCAGCTTCCGGTGAAAACCAGAATTGTGCTTGATGTACTCACATGCTCAGAGAAGTTTTTTAATTATGAATCCCACAAGGTCAGTTGTACCCTGGCGCAGTTCTACAATACACTTTTCCATCATGAATAATGATCATCTCAAACAGAAACCAAAACGGCAACTCCGTTGCATTTTTTAGTGAAAAATCTATGCTTTCCCCTTTCCCCGTAGAATTTATGAATTTTGACACTTAAAAACCTGATACGGGGATCTCTTGTAATTAAAATTATCAAATTAGGTACGAAATGACACTATTAGAATCGGTAAAAACAGCCAGATGTACTACCGTGATCGCGTCATTTGCAAGTTAGGGTCGGTTTTTTTTGTTTTAGAGGTGCGATGCAATATTCACCTGTGTGTTCCGATGAAAGTTTCAGATTGTATGTTCCCCCGTCCGTAACCTCCCACGTACCACATTGCGCAGTAGCAATGTTTTTGAATGATGTATGAATACTGTTTGAAATAATATAATAGTTGTTCATATATTGTTTACAAGAAATAAAAATGTACTCATAGTTTCCAGAATTATTTTTATGAGTGTTTTCAGGTAACCTTGTTGGAATTACTTTACTTTTGAATGCGTAATATTTTGGCATGTGACATGCCCTAAACAATCCCCATCTCGCGAGTCCTCATAACCTACATTCGGAATCGTTACCCCCCATCCCCTGGTTGGCCCCGGGACTGTTGCATCTTGCAGCGTCCTACTGAAAAACCTTTGGAACAAGGCCAAGTGGCCGAATTGGCGTTGGGGACAACACGCTACAATACGAACATATTTCTCTAACTTACCTCAATCGTTAGGTTAATTACAGCTCCATAACCGCAGTGCCCAACCGCCTTTATGAGTGATCCCTTACTGCCAAAATTTTAATTCACCAAGGGTTTGTTCATTTACCCAAACGGTTAAAAAGACAAAAATGGCGGCCAAACCAGGTTGTCTTACTGTCACGACTAAAGCATGGTGATCATAACATTGACGTCAGTGACGTGTTTGTAATTTTCGCATTCCAACCGGCAATGGACCATGATTATGTGTCATAATGGAACTTCGCCTTCTGGCAGAGGGTCTCGTTTCTGATCCGTGACCGCCTTCGCCAACCAATAATAGCGCTGCCCTTGATCCAATAACTCTGAAGGACATCTGGTTTCCAGAAGTTTATCCAATTTTCAACATGTCAACTAATTGTAAAAAATGAAAGATAATGGGGCAACATTAATAGTTAGAATCTACTCTCACCCTTGCCTGCAGTTTTGAAATTGTTGTCTTTTATATAGAATTTTCAGTAGACATATTTGACCCATTGTTACAATTATACTTATCGCCTTCACACATGTGTGTGCGTATTCGGTGCAACCTCAAGCTAATTATGTAACAGATTCGCATCACTTTTTCTCTAGTCTAATTATCGTAAGCCCTGTGGTCTGTTGAAAACCAGCTAGCTTGGCCCACTTGGGTTGGCGAAATAGGATAAGGTTTGCATAGTATTATACTGTACGCATACTCAACTACCAAACTACGTAGGCACGTGGGTTTCCAATTTGAGGGCAATAACTTAGTCTATCTTGTTTTTTTATTACGTATTCTTGGCCATGCCCCCCTGCGATATTTAGTTTTTTTCAAAGCTGTCTATTTTAAGAGGGGCGGTGAATCGCCTGGCTGCGGCAAATAGTGCAATGTTAGGATCAGGGTGCTCGATTTCAAAATAAATTTTACATGCCCCGGTGCATTGGAACAAAAATTTTTACATGCACAAAATCAATGTTGCCTGCACACATAATAACAGAACAAAATTTAATTAAGTGCATTGCAACTGATCAGTTGTACTGCTATATATGTCACTGTCCATTCATACCATATCACCAAAATATCAATTAGAACACTTCGATTTGGTATAGACTGGTTTCCATTTCTCAGAAAAGTGCTTCCTAACACATGACAAAGGCATTTTTGAGTAAAGCAATTGGGTTAGTGCCTTTAGATGAAAATGTTATGCTAATCAATTTCCTGGTCCCAGCTGAATTTTGATAGGAATTGCCTAATTAGCATAAATCAAATGGCCGCCATTTTACCATTTGTGATGTGATCAAGCAATGAGTCTGAGTCTGTCAGATTCGATTTTTACCTCTTCATTTAAACTGTAATGCAACATTTAAAAATCTACATTTGTGCTGAAATCCCCATTGAAATTGACCAATT